>BFEA01000232.1:1283120-1298120 GCA_003427395.1 Chara braunii
GAGCATCTAGTTCTCCATGTCCTTTCCCGCACCTTGACACCTCATCTTCAGTGGTCGGCTTGCGTAGAAGGAGCCGCGGAACGCATCCCGCCGTCGCAGCGACAACATTTGGATCCTCGGGCGATTCGTGACCCTGCCTTCTTCAGGCAGCCTACGGCAGAGCAGCTTGCGGTCATCCAAGAGGAGGAAGAGGAGGAGGAAAATAAGAAGAAGAAGAAGAAGAAGAAGAAGAAGATGAAGATAGGAGGAGGAGGGGGAGGAGGAGGAGGAGGAGGAGGAGGAGGAGGAGGAGGAAGAGGAGGAGGAAAATAAGAAGAAGAAGAAGAAGAAGAAGAAGAAGATGAAGATATGACGAAGAAGAAGAAGATGAAGATATGACGAAGAAGAAGAAGAAGAAGAAGAAGAAGAAGAAGAAGAAGCAGAAGATTAACAAAACAAACGGAAAAAAAAAAGGTCGCGCGTGCTGACGTGGCAGCCGCGCGACGACGATAGGACTTCACGAGGACAACCAGATGGAGGTGGTAGAGGAGGAGGAGGAGGAGGAGGATTGACAGCCAAGGGCAACCGACGTGGCAACAGCTGGAGCGAGGGGCCATGCGAGGACAGTTTGAATTCGAAACTGGCCCTTCCGCCCCCCGGCTACTCTACCTGGACCCGATTCCCGCGCCCGCCACCCCCGCCTCCCACGCACACACACACAGACCCGATTCCCGTACCCACAGGCGACCGGTACCGGCCCGGGCGAAAACCGTTCGCGGGCCTCCAGAACACGTTCTTGCGAACGTGTTCTCGAGCCGTTCGTTCGAACAGGAAGGGCCGCGAACACGTTCGCCGTGCTACGCAGCTCATTACCATTACCTCCATTTCATTTTTTTAAATGTATTGTTTTTCTTTGTCTCATAAACATCAGTAGCAGCAGCAGCATCATCATTTTTTTACTTTTTTTTTTTTTTTTTCCTTTCAACAATGTGATTTGCAAGCATACAGTTAGTTGTAATTTATCTAACAATCCGTTTAGTACTCACATTACTCTCTCTATTCATTCCATTTGTTGTCTTTCATTCTTTAGACAAAGTATTGATTTGATCCAATGACAATTTATTTTAAAGACAGTGGGTAAAAATTTTATTATTCCCACAATTCCATCCCATATGGGAGGGTAATGTTAAACTTTGCTTAGTATTGTATGTCTCTCATTCTCAGTGAATTTAGTCAATAATATGTGACATCTTTGAGCTTCATCAAGGTATGAAACGTTTCTGGCTGTATGGATGAAAGTATGAAGAAAGACATTGAGTGTTTCATACTTAGTTCTTCGGATTTTGATAAGGTCTTTCGTAATTGTAGGAACTAAATTTTGCTCAAATTCGGTCGTCATTCTTCCCTTAACATCTTTTATCGCTACTTTAACAACTAGTCTTGTATCCGAGTCATAAGAGGACACTATGTGTTTAAATCGGCAAGTATCAGTCTAACCATAGGAGAATCTCGGCAGTTCATACTCATGAAGGAAATCGTCAACTTAAGAAGCTCTAAAATGTATAATTTTACCCTCATATATCTTTGCTCTGACAATGTCTGACACATCTTTCATTGACTCCCACAAGAGTTTCGTCATTTGTCCATACTAAAGAGTTAAGTTTTTCTCTTTCAACCATTTTTAGCGTTTGTTTTTTTCTTATCTATTTTTATTTTTTGACAGTTTTTAACTTTTCCCTTTCCACTCTCAATCTCTCTCTCTCTCTTCTTGCAAAAGAGACTGGCTCGTCTTTTTCTTCTTTTTTTTACTCCGTTTGCAAGTAAAAAGTAAAGGCAATGACAGTTTGAGTAGTCATTAGAGGTAGTGTGACTATTCTCAATCTTTCAATATAGTCCTCAATCAATTTCTTTTTATTACTGACTCAATCTTCTATCATACCCCTTGACAGGACCTCGAACTATGAAATACCTCGTCAAATCAATGATTTTATATTTGAATTGCATCTCATATTGACTATTGCTAACCCTCTTGGTAAATAAGACTCGATCCTTAGAAATGTGATAAATATTCTTTCAGTAGATCCCACCTTTACAATTTTCAACAAGTAACTAATCTTACTCTACTTAGTGACAATTCTCGAAGCACCACCTCTCATTCGATTAAGCAAGGGTTAAAGAATCTACTCGTCTAATATAGAGAGATTTCGCTTTGAGATTCTCAAAATTTCATTAGTCTTGATAATTTTCTCCTTTACTATAACCTCAAAAGTGAGTTATTCAATCGAGTCTGGCATTATCACTCATTAACTTTGCCAGATATCATGGAACAACCTCAGGAATGATGAAGTCTAGAATCTCAAACCGGTATTCAAAGGTATCAAAAAACAAATACTTCAATCTTAAACTTATGTCATTTTTCCTTACTTTGCTCATAATAGCAATAACATCCAAAAGAGGCATTCAATCTCTTTTATCCTTAAAGTTGTCAGTCGTTAGAAACCGAGGAAGTTTTTCAAATTGTATTACTTTCGCTCCCCTAGTCACTCTTGTACGCAACTTCTCAAGCTCCTTTTTGGTTTATAAAGACATATGTACGCAACTTCTCACGCCACTTTTTGGTTCTTAAAAACATATGTAGGCTTCTTTCAAGCATTTCAAGTAGTCAGTTTCTTCCTTTAGCTCTGCATAAGCATAAATTCTCACATCTAGTCCATTAGTTTTAAGGAATTTAGTAAGAGGAATATATAATATTATATGATCCCTTTTACAAACTTCGTGTCTCTAGATTACAAAGGGATTGTTAGCCTCGGTTACTTTATCCAACCAACCTCTTATAGTTGTCACTGTTGATATTAACACAAAGTCTCAATCATCAAGGCTTTCAATCATTATAGGTTTTTCAAGAGTGAATAAATTTGAAATGTCAAAACGTTGCTAAAAGAAAATCCAAGATTACGAACTTTAACTTTATAATAATATTTTTTTGTCTAACTTCTCTCACTTCATCATTGGCTTCTTAAAGAGGCATTAAGTCTCTTCTTTAATCAAAACAGTCCGTGATTTAGAAATTAAGCAACCTCTTAAACTTATTGATACGTGTGATCCCCAAGTTACCTTTTTGTTCAACTTTTTAAGTGAATTTTTTACACTTATAACATAGCGATCAACTTCCACCCAACATTCTAAATAATCCGGATCATCTCCTATTCAAAAGGGGCATATATTCTTGCATCATATCAATTAATCTCGGTAAATTTCACCACAGGGATATAGAGTGTCACGTGCCCCTTCTTGCAAACAACGAACCTTAGGATTAAAAAATATTATCAATCCCTATTTCTCCACCCAACCGACCTCTCATAATCGATATTTTTGCAGTTGACATGAAGTCTCAAGATCCTATTTTTTCTTCACCTTTCAAAAAAAGTTTATAATAAGTGCCCTATTATCTCAAGAAAGATGAAGTACCTCTCGAGGAGAAGAAGGTATCCCTAAGAAACGTTTAACATGAGTACTCTAATTAAAAATCTTGTTATTTTTCTCGAGTCTCATTTTGTTTTTTGACACAATATAAGTGACACGTTCTCAACATCTGTCACATTCACAACTTTCAAGTCTCTCTTGTGACATATAAATTTTGACATTATACTCATCAAGCTCGATGAAATGGTAAGTTGAGACATATAAGCTATTGTTTTCTCATCCACTCTTCCTCGCTGCTTTGTACCTCACCACTTCATAAGGGAATACCTCCTTCCTTCCCTGTGAATTTAGAGAATCTAACGATTTTTTGATCTCTTCCTTATTCAATCTTCCATGCCTTTCCCTGATCGTAGTCAAGAATTCACTTTCAATGATACACTCATCAGTGTCTTTGAAATAAATTGGTTCTCAAGGCAATGTCAACCATAACTGCTCAATTATCTTTCGTAAAGTTAGTGTCACGCAAATGAGTATAAAATTCCCCAAACGTAGTAACATGAATAGACTAAGTAAAAATCGTCTTCTCTGTCTTAAGTTTTTCCTTCTCTTTCATTCTCATAAATTCAACAAAGCTCCAACATCTTCCATAGATAAATTTTGCGGTTCCCTGTTTAGGGACATACATCTTGACATTGTACTCATCAAACTCAGTGAAACGACAAGCCAAAATATATAATTATTTTTTCTCTCACCCGCTCTCAACCATCTCATATTTGACAACCTCTTGTGAAAATATATATCTCTTACTCAAAGAGTTCAATGATTTGAACAATATTCTAAGATTTCTTTTACTTGACCCTTAGCCTTTTTTCAATTTTTGACCTTCCACGTTTGATTTTCACCGCATATACTTCTCCTAATCTTATAATAATTTATTGAATTCATCGTTTTTTAAGATCATATTAATCATATACAACCAGTTTCTTCTTTGATATTAATTATTAGGAATAGGAGGAATAGACACCAAGTCATAGGTCAATGACATCAAGCTCGATTCCACTTTCTTCTTCAGTCTAGTTAGTTCTTCCCTCTTGTCCAGGATGGAATGAATGACAATTTCCCACAACAAATTGAAGGTTTCACTGACACTCCACTTTTTTTTTTTCTATAGGGACGAATGTCATAAATATCATCTTTAGAGAAGTAAGTCAGTACCACACAGATTACTATATTATCTGAGTGGTAGGCCCGACAATGCTTGTATTGATAAGGAAATATACTCTTGGTGGTGAGCTTAGAAAGTTCATTCAGTGCATCTCTGACCAACATTCCTGCTAGAGGAACTCCTTGTTTTTGACTTGCTCTTTTCTTTTTCAATTCTCAAAGATGTTAGTGTCTCATAAGGCATATCTCTAATTAAGTTTGATCCTCTTCATTAGTTAATGTCAGTCTCCTTCTCAGAATCCAAAATAGCAGCTCACATCCTAAGAGGTTATACACGATTAGCAATTGCATCTTTCAGGAGAATCTAGTCTCATTGGAAATAAAATGATCAATCAATAGTCAACAATTCTTACATTTTAACCAAACCTCTTAGACTGATGTTGATCGGGACACGTTATGGACATGAAAGTTTTTCATATGTCCAACAACAATATCATTTTTTTCGCTTTTTTGTCCTCGTTAAACCATTTTCTGCGATTGAAAAGACAACAGACTTTAACGTAAAATTTTGATGATTTTTTAAATAGATAAATAATTAATACAAATCCCTTCCTATTGTGTGCATTCGACTTTGAGCGAGACCCGTCAATTACAATCAACGTAGATCCTCGGTTGTAGGAACCTTCAATTTTTTTTTTAAGAAACAACAATAATCATGCAAATAAAAATTAAAATTAAGTATATTACATGCATATAATGATTGTCAATTAAGGAATTTGATAATAGTCGACTCAAGGTAAAGACAGGACGAATGAGGGAAGGTGGGATCTCATAATAGTCTCAAGAGTACAAAATGAAAGACATGATCAACGCTATAAGTCTTTGCTCTCACTCCTCCCTCTCAGTTTCATCCTCGATCTCAATCTTTGAAAGCGTCTAATATCATACCTCTGTATCTCTTGAGGTGGTGGTATATAAATGAATTGCCACCTAAGACAACCGACATCTGAGAAAGGTGAGTTGAAAGAAAGGATCTTAATGTCTGTCCATGAAAAGTACTCCTCCTATGTAGGAGGAATATATAACCTTGAAATTTTTTCGCTCCTCAAATTACCGAAATGACTCAGTTAGTGCCTCGATGTTTATCTCGATCGGAGAGATGCACTTCTCTGTCAAGTCCACGAGATCCTCCCAATAATAGTCATCACAAATGCTAAATGGAATAAGTAGTCTTGAATAATCTGTATATTGCGTGGGACTAAAGTTAAAGATCAACTTATTCATCTTTGACTGTAGCTTGACTTCTCGTTCAACAAGATAAGTTGTTGTTGTAGTCAACACTAAGGCAAAGTATTCATGAACCTCCTTTCCTCTCTTGATGTAGGGTCTCATATCATGCACTGATGTCTAAATAAACTGATTGTCTCACTGTTTTGATCCTGATAATATATTGTGTACTAAATTATGGATTGTCTCTTGACTGCATTAAGTGCTCTCTTTCTCATCTCACTTTCTAATGAAACAATGTAGTTTGTCTTAGTGTCCTCCCAACCGTCTGATTTTTGTGGTTGTGTATTGCGTTTCATCCACAACACACTCTTCCTTTTCATTTCCACTTTCATTTCAAATGAGAATTCAATCAATCATTGTACCACTGAGTAGAAAAACCGTATCTCAACAGTCCTCAGACTCTTTCTTAGTTGATTCCTAGAGTTAAATTGACTGGAGCAAGCTTAGGAGATGATTGTGAGAATAATTCAGTGTTGGACACTAGCAATTTTCCTAGTTTGTCGACAGTCTTGATAGATGAGGATGTGTTGTGCAATTTCTCATTAGATCCACAAATGTAAATCAAATGCTCAATACATTATTGATTATTCATCAACTCTAATGTTCTTTCTCTCGTTCCTTCCACGCAAAACTGGATGTCCTTGACGACTTTGTGTTATCAACCTTCCACTTTATCACGGTATACATGTTTCTCCCTTCTTTCGTCTGGTGTAAATTTTGATTTGAAATGAAAACTATTATTTCTCTAATCTTTTCACACTACTAAACACTTATTGTAATTAATTTGTTGTCGCAAGACAACCTGCTGAAGAACTCATTGTCAACAATCCTCTTCAGAGAACTCACTGTAAGCAATCTATTCCGCAGAACTCAGTTCAAGCAATATGTTCAAAAAAACTCACCACATGCAATGTACCTTGGAAAACTCACTGCAAGCAGACCGCTGCACACTAGCATAAATATAAATTGTTATCGACTCCGCACTGCTATGAACTATTATAATAGTTTTGCTGCCTTAGATCAATTTGTTTTAGAGAGATTACAACATACAACTTAGAACAGATAATCCACCGCTACAGTTTCCCTGTTCAATTCGCCTCATTTGTCAATTATTGGGTATTCATACACGGGGTGTTTGTTGAGTGTCGTCTTGGTTCGAATATAAAAGAGGGTATAGTTAAGCGACTTTGTCAAGCGCAGTCCCCATTTGTTTTCAACGCAGAATGCATCAAGGAGTCATCCCGACTTGAATATAAAATAGGGTACCATTGATGGTAAACCCTACTTGACTAATGCATGAGGTACCAATGACGGCAAACCCCACTCAAATAAAGCACCGGGTTGGGCCACTTTCTAAACAGGCTTTGAGTGAATGTCCCAAAGGTCTAGTTTGTAGCACGCCCTGCCCTAATAATTATCTCCCTCCACTATTCATTTCCCCTCTCGTCCTTTAGGACTGATCAACAAAAACGAAATCATAATTTTTTAAAATTTTAAGGTCAATAAATAATTTGTTCTCAAAAGAAAGGGAGTGATATAGTTATGTTTTGGCAACAATCGAGGACGAACACGATCTTAGTGAGAATACTTTAGGTAAAAGGGTCATGTTTACAATAATTCGACGTTATCGAGATACACATGAAATTAGCCTCATCACGTAAATCATATGAACAATTGTCACTGACACAAGGGATATGAATACAAGTTTTCTTGACCCAAAGGAAAAACATACTCTTGTCAAAACTTCAAGTACAAAATCAAGTCGATATTATTGATCTGGACTCAATCAAACAAAAATAAATAGAAGATCAACCACACCAAATGAAACAGGCTCAATGTATTTGTCATTTACTAATCCTTCCCCTCGTCAATTTGAACTCACTGTTTGTAGATAGATATTAGTCTCTTCTCTTTTAATCTCTATTCAATCAAAAAATAGCAAGTAAATATTCCATTCTTAGTTACATACATTGCTTCTTACCCATCAATCATGATAGGAATGAACAATGAGAACTTAGAGGTCATACTCAAACGAACTCGTTTCTTAGCATCAAATCGTTCGATTTGTCTAGTCCTCAGTATCTTTCCATTTGTTTTATATGTGTGAGGTTGAGTTAGAGCAACATTAACCACATCATCCTTACCAGTATTCTTATTTCCAAGAAAATAAAATAAATGGAACTCACTCCTTTTGTATTCAGTAATAATCAATAACTAACTGACTTTGCACCTATTAGCTTGAAGAACATTATAGATAGTATTAAAAAAGAAAATTGAACGAACACTTTGTCTCACTCAAACTAATGGTATATTTCCTCTCGTTCTCTTCCCTTACAAAGAAAAATGATTATAAAATGTTAATCCTAAATCTAATAGAAAGATATGATGTCTTAAATTTTTCTTAACAATCACAAGTCTAAGTAGCAAAATTCACAAAGACAAAACGAGGTATACAATCAACCCAAACCACTGTCAGATGCCAATTGACGTATGTTGAGAAAACCGACCTTAGCAGATAAACTCGTCTTAATACAATAAATTAGTCTGTCAAAGCCATAAAATCAATCACCAAAGAAACTAACCATCGATTTTTCATCCACTGCAAACGTCTTCAAAAGTCTATAATCAAGAAAGTCATGTCACCAAAATTGACCAAGTGTGACCATGCTCATGTTTAAACAAATTGGTAGGACTATCACTCTAACCAATGCAAACTACAATTTCAAAGTTTGAATGGTACATCTCAAGCTTTGTTGACTTCATTCATGGTCACCTTCCTTTCTATTGGTGATGGCGAAGGAAACAAGACAATCGAAGACTCAGAATCTAACCAAACTTATTAAGAAGTGAACGCGAACTCTTCATTGTAGACTCGAAGATGATTTTGGTCAAGTGCTTAGTCCTGCGAGTACCTTCTAAGGCTTATTGTTCAAGTGAGACTTGATATCAATAGTCGGGGTCTTCCATGCTCCTTCTCACGGTACATAGGAGGAAAAAAAACCTTCACCACTTATTCACAGAGACGTCTTGTTATCTCATTACAAGTTAACTTTCGACCAAATAAGGGAAACCTCTTCACATCGTTCCCGCTAAATAATCTGAATAGAGCAAAGGATGACTGTGGCAAGAGCGGTGATCGAGGGCGAGCAAAAAAGAACGACATTTTACCTAATTCAAGAAGGAACAATTACGAAAAGTCGATGAGTTATGGCGAAGATGAGTAAAAGTAGCCCAAATCATTATTATCTGTGGAGCAGTTGTTAACAGTACTTTCGCAGATTTGTAAAACTACCAAGCATGTATGTTTTCACTCAAGTGTATTCCACTCTTTCTCTATACAATGCATCCTACCTCACTAGTACCCCATCCATGCAACCCGAGAAACACAAATTATAATGAATAAAAGACTAAAAGCAAGGGTTATCGTAACAACAGTGACCTAGTAAGCTTATTAGCACAACATAAGCGTGCGTTGGAGAACAAGCTTCAGAAAATCACGCGCTGATGATAATAATGATCACAAAGTAAAACGGGTTATTCCCACTTCTAACTTCTCTCTCATACTAATCTTAGTAGTATGACTTTGACCCTTCTACTCCTTGTCTTCATTCTCAACTCACAATCTATAACCACACTATCCGTTTTTAATTTATCCACAAAGGCCTTAAAAAGTTAATGATAGAGATTGATACAGACCAAGGAAGTGAGCCAGAAGCCCCAATGATGTTAAATGAATGATGACCCGAGAGCAATGGCAAAGGTCGTTACACCAACGTTGAGTACAAGTGGATGATGACAATAAATCGCTGAAGCTCAAGGATCATCCGACCAATATAAAATCTACACCTCAGTAACTTACAAACCACTCCCGCTGAAGTTCACTATCCAAGGCAGTGGAAAGTACAAGGAACAAACTATGGTGCAATTGTTACTCAGGCGATGACGAGTGACAACTCAAGTCTTTGTTGACATCAACTGCGTTCTTAGCATACACTTTCCCGTTGGGAGATTGGCGAAGGTCTAACTTGCGAGAGCTCACAAGTGTTGCTAGCACCCATTCTACTCATCTACACCCAGCTTGCCGCCATCCGTAACCGTCTCACGAGTAACTCCCTTAGTATAGCACGATCTTTCTGCAAGAATACCGACTACTCTCGAGAAAAAAACTAGTGGTGACGGTATAGTGCTCGCGAGCGAGTTGCTGACACTAACCAACTCACTCTCTTGTGTACCCGTGTTGGTAAGTTTGCAAAGTCGAGGTTCTCGTCCACTGTTAGTACCTTATTTTGCGCATTCGTACTCGACTTCACCACTCTAGTGATGGAGGGTGGTACAGACTGCGCATGGAAGCATGAAACGTCAAAACCGAGTTCAGGCAAGTAGAGTTCCCACCCCTCACTCTCGTATGATTTTGAAGACCTTCGCATACGAGTGACACGACAATGTCTCATTCTTAGCATCCAATCTAGTACTACTAAGACCCCGCTTGTCGTCTCATATGGAGACGGAACGTGCAATGGCAGGTGACGCGGATGATGAGAAGGCGTTGGTGATGTCAATAGAAGTATGCCAATGAGTGCTTCTTTTTCGAAATAAGTGACGAAGTTGTCACGAAAGTATGGCTTCAAACGCTTGTTTCTGCAGCTAGTACAGTCCAACACGTCTGCTCTCACTTCCTGACCACAACCTTCTCTCCGCTGTCTGTAACTGCCTCGTGACCTTAGTCCCTCTGTCGTTGCGAGTTGGCCTCAAGAACGTCCTCTATCAATGTTGTTGGAGGGTGGTTTTGGAACCATTGCTACATTCCGTGCCAAGATTGAACGACAGCATCACTTGCTTCCGACTCGACCGCCGAGTCGCAGTCCACATATTGCTACTTGCATTCGGTAGTTCACGTAGATCTCCTCCTCGTGGTAAGTGACGGTGACTTGCGACATTATGGTTACATTGTCCCGTGTGCACCTTCGCTCATCCCTATTACGGGCCACGGTAATGACCCCTTGTAGGTCCTCATCCCTCCTCATCTCCGTCTGGTTTTTACCATAGATGTTAATTTTGAAGTTTGCCACTCAGTTAGGTTTCACGTAGGTGAGGATAATGTCCACTATAGCTCCCTCCTCATTTTTAGGCTCCCAACTCCAAAAACATTTTAAGTGTTTAGCCAACAACCATGAAGACCCTTGCGGTAAGCCATAGCTACACACTTTCAGAATGACCCGTGCCTAGTACCGCCTGCAACTACATGCAAGCTCTTGCACAAAATGCATGCAAAGCGCTGAACTACTCGGCTCATATAATCACAACTAATGTGCCTTATCCCCCTTACACCACGATCCAATCTACCAGGGCAAGTCAAATGAAACATTTAGTGCAACTATAGGCTAGTCATAATTAGAGTTTGTGACCATTTTGTATAGAGTCTAATCTCGTAGTAGTACCCGTGCTATAAACAAAGGCTTCATAAAACTTTCAAATACGTATCAAACAATTAAATATCATAATGACTTTTTCGACCAACAGAAGAAATCTAACCAAAACTAAAACTCAACGATCATTGAACGATAACCTCTCTATTGTTAATGCCTGCAGTCTTTTCAAATCAGCTTGAAGAGACTGCAAACTCGGCGCGTGTCCGATGGTAAGAAGAGGGTTTATGGCCTTCCATAGGGTCGATAACCCTCCTACCGATGAGGCCGAGGGTACCCTACTTTTTTAGGGTCTAAGCCTTGACGCCTGGTTGGATGCCTTCACAGGGCGAAATAGGCTTTCAAAGGGTCACCCTAGTCTAGGCCGCCCACTTTTAATTTCAATCATAAAGGATCCATTCGTTCCCCCATAAAATCACGAGAGGGTAATTGAATACAAGAGAATACAACTCATACAAGAAATCGGATGGGCGCGATTGCCGGTGGTCGTCAGATTAAATATAACTAAAGCTACGACCCCAATTAGTCACGGATCAGTGTGGTGCTCTGCGTCTCTTTTGTTTTTCTTCTATTTTCCTTTCTTCTCTTTTGAATTGCTTGTGACCGTGACTAACACACTTATCCCATAACCCGACTAGAGGTGCGAAGTAGAAAAGATCGTCGGCCCCACTACGTTCGCGTCCTGGGCCAAGCACGAGCACGGGTTGTTTGTGTTGTATTGTACAGTACAGCAGGGCGTCGAGTCCGCGTGGACCAATGGAAGGTTTGTGGCGCACCCCCTCCTTTTGCCAATAAGGGTGCATGGCGGAACCGGTCCAGGAACAAGTTGTGAGTTAGGTGTGCCTGGTACACCGTGGAGGGATGAAACACTGCACCCTCCGACAAAGAGAGGAAAGTAAAGTGATGCACAAAGTCTCATTTATATCTCTTCGCTTTCCTGTTGTACCTCTTGCCCCTGTTTAGCCATTCAATCCATTGTCGTATCCTGCCTCGTCGATGACAAGGAGGAGGGGTCTCCTCTCCTCACATCCCCCTCCTCCACCTCCTCTTCTCCTCCTCCTCCTCATACTTATCATCCTCCTCAACAAGAATACCCTTCGCTGTCATTGTCCTTCCCGTCCGTCTACACGGTGTCTGTATACTGTGAACCATGCGGCATAGGACATTTGTTGGTGCCTAACTTTTCCTCGAGCTCTGAAACTCGCATTCGTACGTGTGTCACGTGGACGCGGCAGTACAGACCGTTATGGAGCATGTTTGTGAATGGTGCTAGCCCGTCCACTCCCTGCCGCTCCTGCCAGTATCATATCCCCATGGGGGTTGGTGCTCAGAGGGTCCCTGCAAAATCTGGTTGTCCACTCTCGTGATGTCATGTACGGAGGGGAGCTGCTAGCTCATTAACATCCAAGGGTCGTTGTGTCACCTGTGGGGCATGTATCTTCGTCCCCATCCCCTGAACGATAGGTGGCAGCATGTGTGGCACAACATCAGCTCCTGAGGGCAATGGTAGGGATGTGTGGTGCGCAGCAGGAGGGACAGCCCATGCAACCGGAAGTACTCCTAAGCTAGAAAATGGGATATTGGGGCTTGTGTGCATATCGGGCTTTGCGCCCAACAACACATTGTCAGCAGCTCCAACCACGTCTTCCCAGCTGTTTAATCGAAACTCTTGATGTGCCACACCATTACCTCCCATGCCGACCCGACTGTCTGGCCATAAGGGGCACATCCTCGCTTGTCTCCCTCCGCCTCTACTCAAACATTTGTTTCGTATCTCTTGAGAGATTGGGCACACCTGCGCTATACGTCCTGCGACCTCCTTGGCCTCCCTATGAGCTCTAGTCCCAGGGGACTCATCCATCCTTTGCTCACCCTACACCCTTGTCTTAGTTGTCTACCTCCTAGCCTTGAAATCATTTGTTGATGGCACTGCACCAATCGATGGCCCTGAACCGACCAATGTCTTTAATTGGACTGGAGTCCTGTACCCTGATTCCCCCCCTTCCTATGTCGACTCTGATGCCCCCATCTCCCGAGCAATACCCAGTGTCATGCGCTTTAAAACTGGATCGAGTGGATCAAGCTCATCTCTAATAAAGTCCCCTCACAATCCCTACCCGTTGGATCCTCTCCAACGGCGTTGGGGCTCCTCCACCAGTTGTGGTCTCCAAATCTCTAGGTGAAGCCGACATTAACCTTAGTTGTTGAGCCACTCCTGTTGGAGGAGGGATGGAGCCTCGATGAATGTGCAATGACTCGTCCTCAACCTTCTCAGATGTAGACAGGGATTGGGGGGACGAAGACTGCCTCCTCGTATTAACCACTGCAGGACTGAGACCCACAAGCAAAGTCCCATCTTGTGGTCGTGAAGCCTCAACTGGGGTCGAAAAAGTACATGTTGCACTACTTGTCTTGGTGTCTGTAGGGGGCGCAGATGCGTTGGGGTCGAAGAAGTGCATGCTGCACTACCTACCCCAGTGTGTGTAGGGGGCGATGGTATGGTGGCTCTACCGGGCACAAGTGTGCTGGCTCTAGAAGTCGCAAGGATGGTGGCCCCCTCATGCCCTACTGTTTTGGCAACAATGCCAACTCTGTAGGACGTGGATCCAACTTGCGTGTACTACCCAATAAATCCTCGAGCTCCCCCCATCTCCTCCTTCTCGACCACCATCCTTTTGTCCTACTACTTGTCCTCCAACTCCCCATCACTCCACTGCCCTTCATCTGTCGCTGTCGGAATGGCAAGGTGGGGGTTGTCCTCTGGGTCTCAGAAGCCATCGCCACCAAAACCATCATCCCTACCGTACGAATGCAACAGCGCAACAAGCCAGTCGGACACGTACATAACACTATATAGTCCTTGCAAGCTGATGGGGTCCTTGGAGATGATGTCCATCAGCTCGGTTTTCTTCGCATCCGCCATCCCGTCCCGTGTGTCTTTGTGCACGGGCTCCAAATCAATCCCTGTAGTGGTGTCCAACAAAGACTTATCACGCTCTTATGGAAGGATGTACCCACCGCTCGTATGTCGATAGCTCATCAACTGCATGTTCGTAGTGATCTCCACGAGCTTCACCACCCTCTCAAACGACAGCCTGTTGTGCTGTTTCGTATGGATGCCCTTATGGACTACCCAATTACTGTCCGGAGCATCACACAAATCAATCCTTGTAGTGTTGTCTAACATAGACTCGTGGCGCTCTCACGAAAGGGCGTACCCACTGCTCTTATGCCGATAGCTCATCAACCGCATGTTCATAGTGACCTCCACGAGCTTCACCACCTTCTCAAATGCCAACCTATTGTGCTTCTTCGTGTAGATGCCCTTACGGACTGCCCAGTTCCTCTCCGTAGGAGCTCTCCGTAGGAGAGGCGCATGATTACATATGCATCACACAAATAGCGCACAGTTGTAGCTTAGGTACGCGGCCCCTAAACCTCGACCTCGAAGAGGGACACTCAATCGTCTCACTGTCGTCAGTGCAAGTCGTTGTGCACACGTCTCCCTCATGACCATAATAATCGTTGTATCTGCCCATCCGCAGATGAAAGCCCCCGAACTCGCACATTGCCGCGAGGTAGGCATACCTAGTCTCACTAAGACCAGTCGAGGTGATGATGGAGTTAAAGGCACGACCTATGCTCGAATCGCGGACTACATCTTCTGCGAGGAGAGTTATTGGAGGTATAACTGGTTGCGAGCTATATTCTGAAACAT
>BFEA01000232.1:1330133-1345960 GCA_003427395.1 Chara braunii
AGAGAGAGAGAGAGAGAGAGAGAGAGAGAGAGAGAGAGAGAGAGAGAGAGAGAGAGAGAGAGAGAGAGAGAGAGAGAGAGAGAGAAAGAGACCTTGAGTCTAATCAAAGCCCGAGTTCTACTCGTCCTACCATCCTACTAAGACCCCTTTTACGAACCGCAACCCTGTATACTCTTGACCATGGCACCGGTTGGCCAAAGAGGTGGAGGAGGAAGAAGGTACGAAGGTGCTTGGTTATGGCGGAAGAGTGAAGGAGATGGAGGAGGATGAAGGTGTGAAGGAGCTTGGCTAGGGTGGATGGGTGAAGGAGGTGGAGGAGAGAGAAGGTGGGACGGGGCTTGGCTACGGTGCATGGGTGAAGAAGACGGAAGAGGAAGAAGGTGTGAAGATACCTGGCGTGGTGGATGGGTGAAGGAGGTGGAGGAAGAAGGTGTGAAGGTACTTGGCTATGGTGGATGGGTGAACGAAATGAAGATGGAAGACGGTGTGAAGGTACTTGGCTATGGTGGATGGGTGAAGGTGGTGGAGGAGGAAGAAGGTGTGAAGGTACTTGGCTATGGTGGATGGGTGAACGAAATGAAGATGGAAGACGGTGTGAAGGTACTTGGCTATGGTGGAGGGATGAAGGTGGTGGAGGAGGAAGAAGGTGTGAAGGTACTTGGCTATGGTGGATGAGTGAAGGATGTGGAGGTGGAAGAAGGTGTGAAGGTACTTGGCTATGAGAGATGGGTGAAGGAGGTGGAGGTGGAAGAAGGTGTGAAGGAACTTGGCTATGAAGGATGGGTGAAGGAGGTGGAGGTGGAAAAAGGTGTGAAGGTATTTGGTTATGGCGGATGGGTGAAGAAGGTGGAGGTGGAAGAAGGTGTGAAGGTACTTGACTATGGTGGATGGGTGAAGGAGGCAGAGGTGGAAGGACGTGTGAAGGTACTTGGCTATGGCGGATAGGCGAAGGAGGTGGAGGTGGAAGAAGGTGTGAAGGTACTTAGCTATGGCGGATGGGTGAAGAAGGTGGAGGTGGAAGAAGTTGTAAAGGTACTTGGCTATGGCGATGAGTGAAGACAGTGGAGGTGGAAAAAGGTGCGAAGATACTTGGTTATGGTGGATGGATGAAGGAGGTGGAGGTGAAGGTACTTGGCCATGGTTGATGGGTGAAGGAGGTGAAGGTGAAAGAAGGTGTGAAGCTAGGTTACCAACGTCCGGGACCCTTTTTGGTTCCGGGTTGTCCGATCGGATAACTCCCCCTGTCATCCGAGTTGGGCCTGGTGTCCGGGCTGGTTAAAAAATTGGTTTGGGCCTGCGGGGGTGGGATTATGGGTACGAAGTACCCCTGGGAAGGACAGGTTATTTTGTGAGGCTGGTAGGGCCTCCGAAAATGACAACGAAAATGGCCCGCTTTGGGCCGTCATATCTAAGAGATCTACAGCCCAGATCGGGCCAAATTCGAATTCGAATTGCACATTGTACCGCCTTCCGTCCGCGCGCGACTTTTGGACGTTGCCAAAATCGTGTGCCAACGGCCAAGACCCGAGGCGTCCTCCAACCCCCGTGCAGGTGCGAACCCTCCTCCATCGTCATGTCTCTCTCATCGCTCTCCTCCTCCTCCTCCTCCTTTTCCTCCATCTCTTTCTCCTCCTCCTCCTTTCCGCCCACTTCTTCCGCCTCCCCCTTCTCCTCCTCCTCGTCATCTTCTTCGTCTCCAAGTCCTCCAGCTCCTCGTCTTTGGCGTCCTCCTCCTCGTCCTCGTCCTCCTCTTCTTCTTCATCGCCGTCCTCCTCCTCTTCCTTCTCCTCTTTTTTTTTTCTTTCTTTTTTAATCAATCAATCAATGAATTAATCAACCAACCAATCATTCAATCCGATCGAATCAATAGATTGGATTGGATCTTGAAAATCCAATCTGTCGAATTTTCAAGATCCAATCCAATCTATTGATTGGATGGGATTGAGTGATTGGTTGATTGATTGATTGATTGATTGATTGATTGATTGATTGATTGATTGATTGATTGATTAAAAAAGAGGGCCGGAGGAGCGGTGGAAGTCGGATTTGCACCGTTCCTCCCGCCCTTTTTTTTTTTTTTTTTAATCAATGCCTCCGATTTGCACCGCTCCTCATCTTCATTCTTCTCTTCTTCATCGTCCTCCTCCTCTTCTTCTTCTTCGTCATCCTCCTCCTGCTACCTCCCCTCCGTATGTGTGTGTATGTGTGTGTGAATACATTGTGTGTGTGTATGTGTGTGTGTGTGTGTCAGCGTGTGTCTGTGTGTATCTGTGTGTGTCTGTGTGTGTCTGCGTGTGTATGTGTGTGTATGTGTCTGCATGTGTGTTTGTGTGTGTGTCCTCGTGTGTGCACGCATGGGTAGAAATAGATAATGTGTGTGTGTGCGTGTAGATTTTGTGTGTGTGGTATGTGTGTGGTGTGTGTGTGGTGTGTGTGTGGATAGCGTGTATGTGCGCGTGTGTGTACACTGTGTGGACATATGCAACAGCTGCAGCGGCGTGTAGATTTCTTTTTTTGCTTCGAATGACCTTAAATTTGTTCTAGTGGTGCGCGACATATGCCTTTTTTTTTTTGCCTCGCAAATTTAAAAAAAACGAGTTGTTCGGGATCCCAAACAACTCCACACAGGATGTCCGGCCAGAACAACCGGCAATCGGGCAACCGGTAGGTAGCCTAGGTGTGAAGGTAATTGGCTATGGTGGATGGGTGAAGGAGGTGGGGGTGGAAGAAGGTGTGAAGGTACTTGGCTATGGCGGATGGGTGAAGGATGTGGAGGTGGAAGAAGGTGTGAAGGTGCTTGGCTATGGCGGATGAGTGAAGGAGGTGGAGGGTGAAGAAGGTGTGAAAGCACTTGGCTATGGTGGATGGGTGAAGGAGTTGGAGGTGGAAGAAGGTGTGAAGGCACTTAGCTATTGTGGTTCCTAAGCTTCCGACATCTTTGTACTTGCGTCATCCCAACGTCTGGATCATCAGAAAACTCAGACTTGTGAAATTTTAGATTTGCAACAGACACTTAGATTTTGAAAACTCAGACTTGCAAAAAAAACTCAGACCACGAAAAACTTAGATTTGCGAATTTTTCGTTTTTGCCAATTTTGTTAGGGGAGGGAGAGTCGAAAAACTCAGATTTGTGTTTGGTGGCCTAAACGATGTAAGATGGCCTTGTAACTTCATAGGCCCTCTTTTTAGATCCTACTGACGACCCTCCAAAAATCGGGCCTGATTCCATCACCGTTTGCCCCTATTTGCCTGTTTCGGGCGCTGCCCGAGTCTCTAAGTGAACAGTTCGGGGAAAGCAAAAACTAGAGTTGTGACTCACTCCGAAGTGGAAAATTTGACAAATCATAGGGGGAGAGTGAGTCAAACTCACCCCCAAGCTTGAATACACAAAGTACAAAGCGACGATTCACCAAAGATTAAAAAAATTAACAATGCATGAGAATATGACGGCCAAACACTTGAATGAGCAAGAACTAAAGTTGCGATTTACTCCCAAGTGAAAAGTTTGACAAAACATAGAGGGAGAGTGTGTGAAACTCACTCCCAAGCTTGAAAACACAAAATACAAAGTGACGATTTACAATGGACAAAAGAAATAGACAATCCATGAGTATATGATGAATACAAAACTAGAATCAACAGGAATTAAAGTTGCGATTTACTTCAAACGGTAAAAATTGACAAAACATAGAGGGAGAGTGAGTGAAATTCACTCTCAAGCTTGAAAACACAAAATACAAAGTGACGATTTACAATGGATTGAAGAAATGAAAAATGCATGAGTACATGATGACTACAACAATAGAATGAGCAACAACTAAAGTTGTGATTTACTCCCAAGTGGAAAAATAGACGAAACATAAAGGGAGAGTGAGTGAAACTCACTCCCAAACCTGAAAACACAAAATACTGAGTGACGATTTACAATGGGTTGAAGAAATGAACAATAAAGGAGTACATGATGACCACATTACAAGTATGATCAACAACTAACGTTGTGATATACTCCCAAGACGAGAAATTGACAAAACATAGAGGGAGAGTGAAGTGAAACTCACTTCCAAGCATGGAGGCACAAAGTACAAAGTGAGGATTTACAATGGAGTGAGGAAATGCCTAATATGGAGACAACCTCTAGTGTAGAAGCTACTTCCTATTCTCCCTATGGTTAGCATGTTAGTATTGGAGAAAAGGAGAGAGGAAGGGAAATGAGAAGAAAGAGATGGAGTGAAAGGAGAGTGGGGAAGAATGAAGGGAGGTTAGAAGAAGGAAGAAAAATGGAGGATGATGAAGAAGAAGAAGGGAAAAAAAAAAACGGAAGAAGAAGAAAAAGAAAAAAAAGGGAACAAAAAAAGCAGAAGAAGAAGATGAAGAAGGAAAAAAAGAAAAAAAAGTAAGAGGAGCAGAAGAGGAAGATGATGAAGAACATGAGCACCTCCTTCGTTTTTCCACTCATCTGTTCTGGTGTCTTAAAGTTAGGATGTCAATCTTGGTGAAACTTTCCTTCTTCTGGCACACTTATTGCCCATCTGTGGTTTCCTTCTTCTTCAAACCATCACCCTTCTCTCTCCTCAGACTCTCTTTGGCTATCGCAGGTCCCTATCAGTAAGGTTATAGGGTCCTCCCATCTAGGAGGGCTATGGGGACTCACTCTAGCCTTCCTTGCTTCCTCACAGGCTGGCAGCTATGTCGGATCACTCCCTTAGGCCAACACTACTTCCACCAGCCTCAGTAGCCTCTCCCACTAGCCTACAATCTCCTCCAAGCTCCAAAATTGGCATTTGTTCCCCTCCTTTCACTCCAGTTGAGTGTGGTGCTTTTTATGAGTTCATGCAAGCAGCATGTACTTGCCTCATGCAAATGTGAGTATTGCGGGCTGCTCCCCCAACTTATATAGGTTGAGGACAATAGTTCGGTCAGCCCATGGGCCTCTTCATGTGCCCCATAGTGAACCGAGGTATCCCCAAGACTTCCTTTCACTAGGAGGCCTCTCTTGGAGTACCTAGGCCTTTTTTTGGCCAAGTACATGCAGTCCGAGTGGTTGGTACAAACTTGGACTGCCTCTAGAGCCTCCTCATGCCTCATTTTCATTTTCAAATGTTGCCCCTTGGGTTTGAATATTCAAGAGGCAACCCTACTTGAAAGAAAAAGGCCTTGTGAACCTTTTTCTCGATTTTCTCTAGTTCCACCGCAATTTGAGTAGGTCGAGGTATTTTCTTATGCCTCGGTGCATTCTCAGTCTTGGATCTGGTTGAGATCCAAGACCAGCATTAATCAGAGCTACCCCCAAGTGACCCCTGCTTCAGATTTGAGCCTCAAGGCTCACTTTTTCAATTTTTTGTGCATCTAGTCTTCTTTTTCAGCCAAATCATTACTTCGTCTTTTCCCTTCTTTTGTTTCTTTCCATTTTGGGCTTTCAACTCATTCCGGAGTTGACCGTTTGAGCTTGCCCTACAAAAAGACGATCATATCATCTCTTCTATGGATATGAATCTCAGATCCATGACCCAAAAGAAAACCGGTCAACTTTCGTTTTCTTTTTCTCTCATTTTGCCTTTTAAATTGACATATTGTCAAGATAATGCCCCAATGGCCTTATCTACTCACTCCCGATTGACCTTCTCGAAATCCGGAGTGATCAGGTCACCATAGGGACCTGCCAGTCCCAACTGACCGACACATTTCCCTCCACTTTTTTTCCCCCCTTTGTATTATTCTCCCTCCTTTTTCTCCTTTTTTTTTCCTTCTTTTTTCTTTCTGTTGTGACAAGTGTCAAGCAACTGTAGACTTTTTTTCTAGGTCATGGATTTTGATCTAGATCCAGATCTAGATCATGTTGTTGTTCGTTATTTCTCAACTCACAATAATGAACCCCCCACACTCATGGAGGTTTTATTTTGCCTCCGTTAGCGTTCATTTTTTGCCCCCCTTGCTCTGATTTTTCCTTGACAACCTATTTTCTGCAGAGAGCCCCTTAGGGCTCTATTTTTTTATGGCTTGATAGTCCAAGATATGTCAAACTGCAAGGTAGGTTTCCCTTCACCATTCCTTTCCCCCTTCGCCTTCGAATTTCTCCTACCTTGGCCCCACTAGTGTTTGCACTAGTAATTGCTAATATTTTCCTCTGTCAAGATCTTGATTTTGACGGTGCCACTTGCTTTGCGTGTTCATCCTTTATGAATGGCCATAGTTCCCTCGGGACGACTCAAGTCTCCGCCACTCACCCCATACTAGTCTCATTTTCTAGCAGCACCGGTAGTCCCATCGGCACATGTCCCAATTTTTTATTATTTTTATTTGAGACCATCTAGTCTCCGACATTGCTCCCGATGATGTCTCATTTTTACTTGGGACTCCCTAGTTCCCGACAGCCCCAATTCCTCCTTGCCATGTGTCTCAAGTGCAGCGATTATTCCCGACCGTAAGATCCTCATATCACGATTGCAATTTACCGTCTCCACTCGCTCCGTGCTTGAGACACTTATTTCTAGTATTTTAAGTGTGTCAAGGCTCATTTTTCCTTGGCCTTGGCACCCCCATGCTGCCCGTTATTTCCTAGAGAACGATAATGGTCATTTTCCTAGTTGCATTGCCCCCTAACTTGCCCCAAACTGAAACAAAATCAGGCGACTCATTTCCAAGTGCTTTCGAGCTCAATGTTGGCCCCGAACGTACTTGAAATATACGTTTTCCTTCCGTCTTGTAATCCGTTGTATCTTGGTTGCATCAAACTTTGATTTTCTCAGGAAAATTTTAAGAAAATCAAGATATTTGGTAAACTAATCACCTTTGGATGAATCTGGTCACAAATATATCTCTCAGGTAACCGTTTTTAACCCTTAGTAACTTTTTTTTTTCCCCACAAAACTCGGACAGTAGGGATTTGCCAGTCGCCACTTGTGCCAGTCCCTACTGACGGTCAACTCATTCACTCCCTCTCCTCCCCTTTCGTCTCATTCTCCCTTTTTTTTTTTTTTTTTTTTTTTTTTTTTTTTTTTTTTTTTTTTTTTTTCTGTTACGCCAAGTGTCAACGAGTTGTTGAGACTTCTTTCAGGGCCTACATCTTGATTTAGGCCTAGTTCACGCCCAAGGTGCAGTCCGTTAATTTGTGGACTGCAATTATGGCACCCCTTTACTATCGGGAGCTCCATTTTGCCATCGTTTGCTCCAAACTGTCACCCCTTTTCCTCCGATTTTTCCTTGGTGCCTTATTTTTTACATAGGGTCTCTCAAGGCTTCATTGTCTCTAGGGTGGCTGGTCCGAGATATTCCGGATTGCAGTCCACACCCTCCTCCCACATTTCTTTGCTTCCTTTCTCCCTCTACGGCTCTTTCGCGTGGTCCCACTAGTGATGATAATATTTTCGGTCGTTTGGATCTTGATTTCAACGGTGCATCTTATTTTGAATATTTATTCCTATCGCCCCTCCATAGTTCTTCTTGAAACAACTCAAACTCTCGGCACTTGTCCTATACTAGTCCCCGACAGTTGTCCTGTCGGTGGTTCTGTTGACACATGTCCCATTATGTGATTATTTTTAATTGGTCTCACGCGGTCTCCGACATCACTCCACATGTTGTCCCAATTTTATTTGGGACTCCCTAGTCCCCGACATCCCAATTTCCTTTTCTCGACGCGTCTAAGTGTGTCGATTTTTCTTGGCCGCGTGATGGTAATCTCATGGTTGTCGTACATCGTCGTAATTTGACATTCCATATTTGGCGCCCTCTTTTCTAGTGTCGTGCGTTTGTCAAGGTTCACTTTCTCATATACTTGACACTCCCTTGTAATCCGTTACATTTCAGAGGGCAATGGTAACCTCTTTCCTAGCTCCATTGCCCCCACGCTTGCCCAAACTGAAACAAAATGAACCGACACATCCGCAAGTGCATCCGAACACAATATTGACTCTGAATGTATTTGAAACATGTGTGTGCTTTACTTTTTGTGGTCCGATGCATCTCGGCCTACGTATTCCTTGATTTTCTTCATTTTCTCTTTGAAAGTCAAGAATAATGCAGATATTTTGTAACCAGTTCATCCTGGGATGAATTCGGTCATAAAATGATTTTTTTTTTTTTTTTTTGCTCTAGGTGCCCGTTTTGGTCTGTTTTTGTCCCAACTGCATCTGGTCTTGATGCAGTCCTATTCAAGGCATCTAGGCCTCTTTTGGGAAAGGGCAAGTTAGCCATAATGTGGCGGTTTTCCCTTTTTCCATTCCCATACTCTCCTGCCTCTCCCATTTTTTTTTCTAGGTTTTTTTTTCCTCACCTTTGTTCCCCGTTTTACGTCGGATCACAATAGGACCTTATTTTTCAGGTTTAGCGTACCTGGGCCTTCCACTTTCAAAGCCTTTGTGGTCCGTTGCATCCCCTTTGAGCCCCTTCTTAATTTCAAGGTCTAGAGCCTCAAAATTGAGTATCTTGTTCTTTTTTTTTAGAACTTTTATTCTGGCCCCCAAGACCACTTATTTTACAGGCCGCCTATGGATTGAACGCTTGTTTGGACAGTGCCTACTGACCCTTTTTGCTTGGCCCACGACCCTTAGGCTTTTCTCCTGCCGAGTTCTAGTGGCCCCCTAGAGCACGTGTTTCAATCTCCGGTATCGGCGTCAAGGCACAATTTTTCCTTGACATCGTTGGCCCCCTTCTACCTGCGGTACTCGGCCTCAGGGTAATATTTTCTCAGCGGTCCCTTCTTTGAGAAAGGGGATCACCTTACTAATTTTCTGCAACATTTTGTTGTCCGCAACTCTGTTGGTCTATTCCTGGCCTTAGGGCTCTGGCGCCCTTGGGCATCCTCTTGGGTCCTAGGCGCCGACACTCCTGCATTAATCCTTTATCCTTTCTGTCTCTCTTGCTCCCTCATTCCGGATTCCTCTATGGTGCACACTTTAGCCATATATCATGTCTCAAGGGTCGGGACTTGATTCGGGAACCAAAGGTTTCGACACCGTCCCGCACGTTGTCCCATTCCTGAGGTGAATGTGTTCTTCATATAACTTGATGGTTTTCATGCACACATTGTGTGCAGGATAGATCCGCTCCAGGGATGTCAACGCGACTATTACGTCTCAAAGGAACATTTATTCACCTTATAAGTTGTCTGTAGGACGTCCGTTTCGATGCACACTTTGTGTGGAGGATATATCTTCTCCAGAGATATGGACGGGGCTTCGAGGCCCCTCGTTGAGTTCTCAAAGGAGGATCTGCCAACCCCAGACATTGTCTGCAGACGCCCAAAGCCTCTCGCCAAGCACGGGGGCGGATCTATCCTCCACACAACAGAAAAGGGTACAATGAAGCATTGTGGGGAAGGTAGATTCGCTCCAGAGATTTGAACACGGTTGCGAGAACACGGCTTTGGAGGATGTATCCTCCACACAACTGGAAGGTTTCGATACACACATTGTGTGGAGGATAGATCCGTTGTAGAGATGTGGACGCGGCTCCGAGGTCCCGCGATGAGTTCTCAAAGGAGGATCTATTCGTCCCACTCTTTGTCTGTAGTATGCTCGAAGCATGTCTATGAGCTTTGGGGTGGATCGATCCTCCCTACAACTCTATGGTTTCGATGCAAACAATGTGTGAAGGATAGATCCGCTTCAGGGATGTGGACACAGATTTGAGGTTCCACATTGAGGTCTCAAAATAAAATTTATCCCCCCACACGTTGTCTAGCATGCCCGAAGCCTATCTCTGAGCTCTGGGTCGGATCTATCATGCCTACAAGGTCTGCATCGGGATCGATGTTTCACACAACAGTAAAGCTACGACACACATATTATGAGGAGGATAGATCTGCTTCAAAGATGTAGTTTTCGTAACTCTGGGATGAATCTATCCTCCACACAACGGGAAGGGTACGATGCACACATCGTGAGGAGGATAAATCCGCTCCAAAGATGTAGACGCGTTCCGCGCATACATTGTGTGGAGGATAAATCCTCTCTAGAGATGTGGTCTTTGTAACTCTGGGATGAATCTATCTTCCACACAACTGAAAGGGTACGATGCACACATTGTGGGGAGGATAGATACGCTCCAGAGATGTGGACACTTTCCGTGCACACATTGTGTGTAGGATAGATCCGCTCCAAAGATGTGGACGCGTCTCTCAAGAGGTCATATCCTCCACACAACAGGAAGGTTCACTGCACACATTGTGTGTAGGATAGATTTGCTCCAGAGATGTGGATGCGGCTAAGAGGTTCCGCATTGAGTTCTCAAAGGAGGATTTATCCGCCCCACACGTTGTCTGTTGCACACCCGAATCCTGTCTCCAAGCTCTGGGGCGGATCTATCCTCCACACAACTGGAAGGTTTCGATGCACACATTGTGTGAAGGATAGATCCGCTCCAGAGAGATGTCGACGCAACTTCAAGGCCCCACGTTGAGGTCTCAAAGAAGGATTTATCCGTCCAAAGGTACCCCGTTGATGTCTCGAAAGAAGATTTATCCGTCCCACACATTATCCATAGCACGCCCGAGGCCTGTCTCCGAGCTCTAAGCTAGATCTATCTTCCCCACAATGTGAGCATCAGGATCTATCTTCCAAAGGAAGGGTACGATGCACACATTGTGCGAAGGATATATCCACTTCAGAGATGTGATCTTCGTAACTCTGGGATGGACCTATCCTCCACACCACTGGAAGGGTACGATGAACACGTTATGAGGAGGATAGATCCGCTCCAGAGATGTGGACATGCTATGATGCACATATTGTGTGGAGGATAGATCCACTCCAGAGATTTGGACGCGTCTCCGAGATGGATATATCCATCACACAACTGGAAGGTTTCGCTGCACACATTGTGCGAAGGATAGATCCACTCCAAAGATGTGGACGCGGCTCTGAGGTCCCACGTTGAGTTATCAAAGGAGGATCTATTCATCCCACACGTCGTTGTAGGATGCGTGAAGGCAGTCTCCGAGCTTTGGGGCGGATCTGTCCTTCGCGCAACTAGAAGGTTTCGATACATACATTGTGGGAAGGATAGATCCGCCCCAGAGATGTGGACGTGGCTTCGACGCCCCGCTTTAAGGTCTCAAACGAGGATCTATCCACCCCACACATTGTCTGTTGCACACCCGAACCCTATCTCCAGGCTTTGTGCCAGATCTATCCTCCACACAAATGGGTGGTTTTGATGTACACATTGTGTGGAGGATAGATTCGCTCCGAAGATTGTGGGTAGGATAAATCCGCTTTATAGATGTGGTCTTCGTAACTCTGGGGTAGATCTATCCTCCACAGAACTGGAACGTGTTGGTGCATAACTACAAGGGTGCAATGAACAACGAGATAGGTTCGATGCAGAACATGAGAGGTTCATTGCACGACTACAAGAGTTCGATATACAACTTGAAGGGTTTGATAGATAATGAGAATGGTTCGGAGCACAAGAAGAAGGGTTTGAACAAGAAGGGTTCTGACTAAAAGGGTTTGATGCCACCCACCAGGGTTAAAGAACATCTACGAGAGATTCAATTAACAACCATGATAGTTCAACGCTTAACAAACAGGGAAGGATTCCGGTTTGAACACTGAAACTGTCCCATCATGGACGTTTCGATGACATCGGCCCACCTTTTTTTTATGGATATGACTCGCTCCTTGTCTGCCGCCGGCACTTCATGATCCCCGCGTAAACAGGCGAGCGGTTTACGATCGCTTCTTGATGATAGGGCGTGATTCGCTCCTTCTTCGTCGGTAACAATTAACGTCCCCCGTGATCAACAAGTGAGCGTTTTACAATGGTCGCTTGATGATATGGCGATGTTGGGAGACCTCCATAAATAACATGGAGATGAAGACGACGCCTCGCGGAAGATGAAAGATGTAGAAGATGGCTGACGTTTGACGATCGCTCCTCCACTTGAGATGCCGATTTTCGCCAGGCAAGTTCTTTCCTATCAGAGCTCGATGAGATGGCGATAGACTGGAATGGATCGCTGGAGAGGATGGAGATAAAAGAAGAAGAAGATGGACAAGGATGGTGAAGAAGATGTCAAAAATGATAAAAAAAACGATCGAATTAGATGATGGAGAAGATGATGAAAGAGGACTGGAATGGAGACGATGGAGACGATGGAGAAGAAAGATGGAGAAGATGGAGAAGGAAGGTGGAGAAGATGTTGAAAATGATAAAAGAGATAACTGAATTGGAGGATGGAGAGGATGGAGTACATAGAGAGGGAAGTTGAAGAAGGTGGAAAACAATGATGGAGAAGATGGAGAAGGAAGATGGACATGATTATGAAAAGGACGATGGAGAAGGAAAGTGGAAAAGATGTCGAAAATGATGAAAGAGATGATTGAACAGGGCGATGGAGAAGATGGAGAAGGAAGATGGAGGATGAACGATCGTGGGAGATGGAGAAGGAAGATGGAGGACGATGAAGCAAGATGTGATGATGAAGAATAAAACGACGATGGAGAAGATGGAGAAGGAAGACGGAGAAGATGGGGAAGGAAGTTGTGACGATGGAGAGTAAAACGACGATGAAGAAGATGCAGAAGGAAGATAGAGAAGAAGACGAAAGTTGGAAAGCGCGATGGCTACGAAGGCGATCGCGAACTAAACGCCCGATCGATCGGATGGGCGTGCGATGAACGATGGGGAAAAACGATGATGGAGAAGATGGAGAAGGAAGACGAAGAAGATGGAAAATGGAGGCGGAGAAGATGGAGAAGCATAATGTGACGATGGAGAACAAAATGACAATTGAGAAGGATGATGGAAAAGATAGAGGAGGAAGATGGAGAAGATGGCAAAGGAAGATGGAGAAGATGGAGAAGATGGCGAAGGAAGATGGAGAAGACAGAGAAGATGGAGAAGCAAAATGTGACGATGGAGAACAAAATGACGATCGAGAAGGACGATGGAGAAGATAGAGAAGGAAGATGGACAAGATGGAGAAGGAAGTTGGAGAAGATGGAGAAGGAAGATGGAGAAGATGGAGAAGGACGATGTGACGATGGAGAAGGAAGATGGAGAAGATGGAGAAGGAAGATGAAGAAGATGGAGAAGATGAAGAAGGAAGATGGAGAAGATGGAGAAGGAATATGGTGATGATGGAGAAGGAAGATGGAGAAGGAAGATGTGACGATCGCAAACGAAATGCTCGGGTGATTAATGATGGGCGCACGATGGCTGATAGGGCGTTTTGTCTAGGCTAGCAGCAGAGCGGCATGGTCTCCTTGTATTCGCAAAATCAAGAACACAAGTTGTCGTCCAGTTTGTGAGTGATCGCGCAAAGGCGGGAAGCCTCTAAAATTTGTAGTGCCGATGCAAATTTTTCGCTAAACGACAAAAGGCGTCCAAACTTTTTGACCGGTTCGTGCCTGTTCCAGCGTTATCAGGCAGGTATCCCCGGGGGCGTAGCCAGTGTGAGGAGATGGCCCCCGGACCCCCGCGGCGGGGACCACCAACCCCCGCCCCCGTGGAATCAGCAACGCCTGTCTCTTATACACATCTAGATGTGTATAAGAGACAGCCCCTAGGGGACACCGACCGCAACCCGACCCCAGCCCCGCGGCCCGCACCCTGCAGGTTGACCCCTACCCCGCACAATGCGCTTCGCCACCGTCCCCGCACCATGCAATCCACGCCCGTCAGCACGCATCCTGAATCCCCACACCCAGCCTCCCGGCCCCAGTACACCGCCCCAGGTTATCGGGCCGGCCAACACACACCCAAGCCCGGTGTCACCGTGACACACACTAGTGTAGACTCTGTCCTGGCCCGCCTCGGTACCCTAACCCCTGTCTCTTATACACATCTAGATGTGTATAAGAGACACCCCCCCAACTGAGCCCCGTCGACCGACCGCCGGCGCCGTGACGCCCCCGTGGCCCCGCAGCCGGTGCCCACACCCTGTAACCCTGCCCTTGCTACCCCGACCCCGCAACCCGCACCCGCCCCCGCAGCCCGCACCCCGCTAGGGGACACCGACCGCAACCCGACCCCAGCCCCGCGGCCCGCACCCTGCAGGTTGACCCCTACCCCGCACAATGCGCTTCGCCACCGTCCCCGCACCATGCAATCCACGCCCGTCAGCACGCATCCTGAATCCCCACACCCAGCCTCCCGGCCCCAGTACACCGCCCCAGGTTATCGGGCCGGCCAACACACACCCAAGCCCGGTGTCACCGTGACACACACTAGTGTAGACTCTGTCCTGGCCCGCCTCGGTACCCTAACCCCAACAACCCCCCACCCAGACAACCGAGCCCTGCCCCCATGGATGGCCGCCGTGGCCTGTGGGTGCTCCCCAGTGGGCCCAATGAGTCAATGACTGGCATTTGACTGCCCACTGCCCCTCGCCGCTGTCGTAAAACTGCTCCAGTCCATAGTGGACCTGTCACATGTGGGCCTGTGGCCGAGAAACTGCCCCAGTGCACTGTGGGGTTGTGACTGAAACGAAGAAAACAGAAAAGTCGAAAAAAAAAAAAAAAACAGTAGAAGAAATTTTGAACTGTAAGGAGAAAAAAAAAAAAAAAAACATACATGCAAAGGATAAAAATATGTTGCTTTGTTTTGTTTTATCCTTTGAGGGCACAAAGTACCGCACGACGCACACCATGTGTTGTGTCCCATAATATTCTACCAGTCGTTCTGTATGGACTGGCTGCCCACATACTTAGAAAAGAATGTCAGGCTGAAGGCAATGACGGCATTCCATTGCTTTTGCAATCCAGAGCGTTGCAGCGGTTGAACCGAGTCACTTGACCCTTTGCTTTGAGGTAAGTACAACTAACCTCAACTGTCATGGACTCGAGATCATGCCGTTTTTTTTTCTTTTTTCTTTTAAGAGGGTTGCGCCGCAATGTGCGGCACTGAACACGGGGGGGGTGCAAATGAGGTAACGATTGGTCTGGTTTTTTTTTTTTTCTTCTTTAAGGCAGCTGCGCCGCAATGTGAGGCACTGAAATGGGGGCTTGGGGGAAAGGGGTTATTGTGTAGGGCGGAGTGCAAATGCGGTAACGAAGGGTTTGGTCTTTTTTTTTTTTCCTCTCTTCTTAGACGGTAGTGCCTCATTGGTCATACGCTCAACACAGATGGGTACTCGAGAGTGACGAAATTGAAATTGAGCAAAACAAAATTGGAGATTAAAGACAACTCAAAAAGAGGGGGCGCGAGTTCATCCAGTCTCATGCATACATACACACAAAGCAGATAGTCCGAGATGATTCACACAAGAAATCCGAAGGTGCCGCAGCAAAATTAACCAACGTTGGAATCAAAACTTTACATAGAAGGTAAGGAGAAAAAGACGTTGTTCCACCATATCCCCGTCTCGCTCTCTCTCTCTCTTTCTTTCTTCTCTCGATGCGGGCAGTTCGTCGCCCCGCACGCCCAAAGCCACACAGAGTCGTCACCCCGCTTGGCCTGAGCGTGCAAGCCAGGTTCGCCCACGTGCCACAGTCCTTCGTGGCCACGCGTCAACCCCGCGTACTCAGTACCAGCTCATCGGGTCGCCCAACTCCCTTACTCACTCACCTTCCAAACTTGCTCATTAGCCGACCCTCACTGATCGCACTAACCTCCACATTCTTAGAGAGCCAACTAATCGCTCTTGCAAATTTTATAGCATGCATGCTTGCGCGAGGGATAAAAAAAAGGGGGGCCTTGGGGGAAAAGGGTCAATATGTAGGGGGGGTGCAAATGCGCTAGGGGGAAAAGGGTCAATATGTAAGGGGGGTGCAAATGCGGTAACGAAGATTTTTTTTTTTAACAAGTATTATTTTTAATTTAAAAAGGACTGCGTCGCAATGTGCGGCACTAAAATGGGGGCTTAGGGGAAAGGGGTCGATATG
>BFEA01000232.1:1353309-1372012 GCA_003427395.1 Chara braunii
TGTTTATGCTACGTGTGCAGGTAAGTGGTAGATCAAGATTGCCTTGTGCAAGATTGGGTGCCCAGGGAGGCTGAACAACGATGAAAAGATTGATGAAAGGAACGGATTATGAACGGGACCCTTGCTATGAATGACTCGCCACTTATGCCTAAAGTGTAGCACCCTATGTTTGGGGCAAGAGATTCGGGGAGGGAAACTTGCTCTAGTCAGGATGGATGTGCAAGGGAATAATGAAGTCTCGAGAATGTGTGGGAGGGCCCCCGAAAGAACTAACGGGCGTATTGAAAACTAAAAAAACTTGGGTCTTGAGAATCAAGTACGGATGGTAGCTTCGCCAGCGAGATGCTGGTTCAGAGAACTGCACAAGTAGTAGAGCCAACATGAACGACGGAGGCGTTTCCTCCTGACGAGACGAGAAAAGAAAAGGAAAATGAGGTAAGAGGCGAGGAACCAGCGRCACCTTGGTGATGTGGGAAGGCCGAGCATCCAGACCGGCCTGTAATAGTTGAGGGGTGAGTCACCCGCCTCAAAAGTTGTGTGACCTTACATGTATGAAATGAATGAGCGCCCAAGGGAGGACGCTCAGTCCACGTTGGAAAAAGAAGAGGAACTCTCAACCTATTCCCTGGAATGCGTGAGTGTTGGAAGGAGGAATTGCTTGAGAGCACAATATGGAACAAAAAATTGACGATTTGACTAGATCAACGAGACTACCCACCCGGCGTGAGGGCTGAGCTACATTCCCCAATACCAAAGCTCTCTTGCTCAATGGACCACCCCATCCATCTCAAAGCACTAGGTGGGGGTGACCCTGTGATGAAACGCCCCGCGCCCTTGATATGTACACGGGTGGGGCTGAGCCAACTACGACCGCTTCCACGGCAGAGGAAGGGGTTGACAAGTCTTGAAAGTCTAACAGAGTGGGGCCCTACAACGTACCTCAAGATAAATGCCCCCAACCACATATTTCTTGCCAATTGAGCCAACATGTATTTTGATGACCGGTCGTAGCCTCGGTACCAACCACAATACAATGCAGGGCCACCTTAACACAAATGTCACGCCCATTCCTCTCCAGCCAGGAACATACGTTGTCGAAGCAGAAGTCCAAGTATCCTTACTGCGAAGAAGCCCCGTCAACGCACCAAGTAACCCAAACACCAGCACCGGTGCGACTATATCTGAACCAGCTCCAATACCAAATTGCAAGGAAAATGAGTGAGATCGATAGACATAAAAATATATTGCAATATCACATTGAAGACCAGATAGTCGTGTCCCAAGCAGAAAGCAGATTGTACCGAGATACAAGCCAAATACGACCAATGCAATGAACTCGAATGTAAATGTAGCCCCATCTCGCCACTATCAACAATGTATCCAATGCCGCTCTTCTTGATTGGGGCTCAGTGCTCAGCCTACCACTACTCAGAACCTATACTAGCCTACAACAGTACAACTAAATGACGAAGCGACCAGGAAACACTTCCAGTCGAAGACCAACATACATGAAGGAGTCGCCAATGCAGACCACCACATACACATCAGGCATGTTTCCCTTCTCTCTCCCGCTCATCACCTTCTCTCCCCTCCACAGTGTGCATCTCCAACCCAAAGACCACCATCACCATCACCAGCTCCCACGAGGCCTGCCTGGCTAAGGCCGCCTCGCGCCCGCTGCCTGCTTGCAGCGCCCTCCTTCTCTGTAGTGCCCGCGTGCACCCTAGCTTCGCCCCAGCGGCCAGTCAGCACTCAGCCCAGCAGCGTGGCTGCAAGGAAGTGCGAAGCCAGAATACCTGGCTGGGTGCAGGGCACTTTCCTATATGGAAAGTGCTGCCCTCCTTCAAGCAGCCTGGGCCTGGAGCCGAGTTCCCAGTAGCCTGACATCGGGAACAAAGTGTCTGCGCCCAGGACCATTTAGATAGCGGCCCCGCTAAACTGTATGACGTGGCTCTCGTCACCTGCTGCTTTCTGATTGGCAGAGAGGCCTTGGGCCACGTCGCTGACCGGAAGAGCCTAGTAGGCTCACGTGTCTACGGTCAAACAGCATGCTTGAGCCCAGTGACAAACCTGCGCTCAGTAACTGTCTGGCACTCACAGGGCTGAAAGAAAAGGCCAAAAATAGGCTGGAGGGCAATTCCAGGCCCGCTTCACTTAGGGCGGGCACAATGCTTGCTGTGGGCCCTTGTGAGGGGTTCGTTCCTAGCACTATTTTCAGGAAGGTACCACCAGCTTCAGCCAAGATAACAAAAGTTGTTAGCAAGCAGCCAGATCCAAGGAGAATTGGTTTTGGAAGCAGCAAACAAATGGAAGGGAACCAACCCATAACCAGCAGAAGAAGTCTGGAAGGCAGATCACTAAGTACAAACGTTCAGCAAAACTTGGATGTCAACACATATGCTTTGCACTCAATGCGGAAGCGCTGCTGTGGGCTTGTGCGTTGGAGAGCCAACTGAGACAATGGGAGTGAGCGTAGGGCGGTGTAGTCAACAGCGTTGGTCGCAAAGTTGGGGGTGATGAAGAGGAAGAATATGTGAGAGAGGAAGAAGAGAGAGAGGCTTACCTGCATGTGGAGTTGAGCAGGCATAGTTGGCGGTGAGGAAGAAGAAGACCAAGTTTGGTGTTGGCTACTGAGACTGTTTTTGGACTTGTGTTCGGGTGTTCCATGCATGGTGTGCTCATTGCGAGGAGCCCATATAATTTATTCCCAAAGTATTTTACTATGTTGTTTGTGGTGATGTTGCAAAAATGGCGGATTTCGGACCTCTGTTAACCATCTCTCGAATGAAAGACTAAGAAGAAGAGCACAAGATTGATTCAAATGGAATCTCCCTCCTGTTGTCATCATAGTCTTCCTCCCGTAATTGCCACCCTATCTTATAAGCAATTACTAAAATAATAAATGAATTATCCTCCCTATGGCTAGCAACCAAAGAACCCTCCTATCTCATTCTGGCATATCCACGATCCCGTGTGAAGTTTATGTCCAACCGGTACCCCAACGCGGGCCTTCCCGATGCTCCACGAACCAAGGAATTGCAGATGAAGATCCACCATTGCCAAAGGTAAGTCTCCCATTTCAGCTCCCTTCTTCATCCTTCTCTTATACCTCTATTCCGCTCTTCCACCTCCATAGCATAGGTAAAGTCTTTGACCTCCATAGCCTAGGCCTTACCTGCATAGCCAAGACTTCTTCCTCTCCCTGACCTCCTTCAACCCAGCACTCTGCCTAACTCTTCCTTAGAGCGGAGCTGCAGCATGACTGCAGGGTGAATGGCCAGACCACTCATTGCCCTGAATGATATACTCTTGACTCCCGGCCTCCAGTACCTCTACTCGGGCACTCTTGGCCTCCAGTGCCTCTACTCAGCCTCTCTCCGCCTCTGCCAGTAGCAATAGTTCCTACCAGAAGCTCCTCCAACTCATCTACATAAACTGGTTCTGAGATGATATCTACTGACATTCGGTCCTTGGATCATCATCCCCCTATCAGATTCTACTTTTGTCGCTGTATGTCCCAGAATTTCGTCTAAGTCCGTCTGGCATCCAATTTTAGCCCTACCAATGTAACTTTTTGTTAGAACACAAACACAGAATCGGACTCAGCACATATCACACGTTATCACGGATTCTTGGTGAAAGCAAAACATGCTCAGAGTAAAAAATCTCATCGAATCGTCCTTCGGGACATCCGTTAAAATTGGAACGATACAGAGAAGATTAGCATGGCCCCTGCACAAGGATGACACACATAAATCTGCAATCAGACTTGCTTCTTTTCCACTTTACATGCATGCAAACAGATGGCACACCGCACTGGCGCTGGGCGGCCACACAACTCAGATACAAACTCGATTCAGAATAGCTATGGTGCTTACTCGTCTTCACTTCACTTGTCAACTCAGAGTTTACATCCACTGTTCACACGCACTCAACTCTGGATCTCTCTGGATATCCCACACGCTCACATACACTGTACCTCAAACACACCTGTCTACTCGCTAACCACCAGCTGCTAAGCTATGGCGGCTATGGCCACTTACTAACACTAGTACTTGATGCTATCTTCTTCCTTCGGCCCACTTCGACTCCGGGCATCTGCAGACCACCTCGCACAAATCGCCTTGGCAGCACTTCCGCATGGCTCATGCAGGAATGAAAGAATGGCTGGACGCTGCCTCTTGATTTATACTTCTGTAAGTCGCTGATCTGCCCTTTTCCACCGGGCCCATGGTGCACACAGTCCCTCATGGTACTTGCTGATTGTACAAAGTGAGACTGGGACTGGGTACTGCTGACTAAGCGAAGTTGGACTCACCACTTGCCCACTTGCCTCTGGTCTGCTGTGGGTAACGTGAGAAGAAACTTGAAAGGCCACTTCCAGACCTTCCGGAAGTCTGTGGACTTGGCCTTTCAGGACTGTAGCAGCTACGACCTTGACCTTTCAGGACTGTAGCAGCTACAACCTTGACCTTTCAGAGTTGCTACAGCTACGGCCTCTACACAGCTACGACCCCTACTCAACAGACCTACAGATCGAACCTCTACGGCTACACAGACCTACGACAGAGTACAGTCAACTACTAAAACACAGGTCACGGGTTCAAACACCCAGGGGTCGACTCGAAGAATACTTTAGTCCAAGGCAGGACCTTTCCCTTTTCTATCTCTCTCGTAGGCTCGGACTATATCGGGAGTGGTCTCTAGAAGCTCTGTTCAGGTAAACCAGCGGTTGTCTCCCGGCTCTTGAAAGGCAAATAGAACCTTGTACTGTTTCTGTGGACGACCTCTACCTCCTGTTCTGAACACATCTTCACCTACAATGCTGTCAATGTCGTACCTTCCATCCATGTCCGGAGGGATCGTAGGCCTCCGTGATGGAAACTGTTGACTTGTGGTACAAGGCAACAACTTTGACGCATGAAAAACTGGGTAGGTGTGGAGATGTGCTGGAATCTCGACTATGTAGGACGGTCCGTCCTCTCCGCCCTTGACTTCTAAGACTGGCCACGGTCCTCTATACGCAGGTAACAGTTTCCGCGAGATATTCTCCTCAGGGGCAAACTCTTTGGACTTGACCCAGACTAAGTCGCCTACTTGAAACTGTGATGGGTGACGGTTCTTATTGGCTTGCTCTACCATTCTATGCTGGGCCTTCCTGAGGTTCTCTGTGACGGTAGCAGTCTCCTTTTCATAGTGTAGTGCAAACTCCCCAGTACTGGGCGATAGCCTTTGAATCTGATCCCGGTTCAGTCCCTCAAACGGTCTACGCGGTCTAAAGGACTTATGTAACTCATTGGGAGTGCAACAAGTTGCTAAATGCATGCTGTTATTGTATGCACTGGCTACCTTGGGAAGCATCTCATCCCAGTTAAACCACCAGTACCCCCAAAGCACCCTTCCCGAACTATTCTTTTAGCGAGCCACCGAGCCTCTTTGCTTCGTGCGAGAGCAGCTAATGGACAGCAGACATACAGTGGGGGACTGGCCGTTCAAAGGAGGTGACCGGTACTTGTATCCGGATGGGTTTTTTTTTTCCGTCCTTTTTTCTTTTGTTTTTCCCTTTTCTCTTTCCCCCTAAGTGTGACCGTGAATGTCAGACGAGCTATCAACGGCGGGGTTGGGGGGATGTCGTCAGCTCACCCAAAAAAAATAGCAGCAGATGGGACTGGTTCAGGCGCACGGCTTCTATGTATCATTCAGTGTTTAAGGGGAAGATTCATTCCGATTTTGTTGGTCTACGAGCGGAGCCAATGGGAACTTGAAGGACACACGAATTGAGCCTCTACCTGACACGTATCGTTTTTCTTCTTTTTTTTCCCCCAATTTAGGTTTTTTTTTTTTTTTTTTTCAGGGCCAATTTGGATTCTGCAAGGAAAATAAGCAACAGCGAGATGACAAATCCAGATTACACCATCACATAAAAAGCCAGATAGTCACACTGTGTCCAGAGAGCAGCATTGCACCAATAATACACCAATGGAGGTTCGTAGTACTGAAAACAAATGTCATGGAGAGCTTTCTCTCTCCTTCAGCAACACAAGAGTCCAGTCCCTTCTCACTCCTACTTGGCGCTCAGCGCCCAGCCTACTCCTACACAACTACTATCAGCCTAATAATAGACAATGCAACTGTTGACATCAGCGGCAACCTGAAGTACCTGAAGATGTCGCCCATATGCTGGTAAGGCCCGGTCTCGACTTGCCATTTTCGCATCTGCGCCGCGAGTTCTACAACAGGTCATGTTCTGCATCGAGCCTTGCACTTGGTGATCGCGAGCAACCTTTGCTGAAATCATTGACAAGGCGAGGGAGATCATCAAGACCAACAGGGCGGCTGCACACGAGAAGTCAATGTGGCAGTCAACCTATGTGGAGAAGGTGAAAACTGGTCCGCGACCGCAGCAGTTCGCTGCAGTCCAATCGGACAACATTGTGGAAGACCCGGCAGCCACCCAAGCGTCACGTGAGGCAGATCAGGTGGATGTTGTCCAGCCGCGAAGCAACAACAAGTCCCGAGGGAACGGGAAGGCGAAAACCGCATCACCGACCGAAAACGGACAGCCAGCACCATGGGTCAAGTTTCACTTGACCGAGGCCGAGTACAAGTACCGCGGCCGTTACGGCTGCTGCTATTGGTGCAATAGCACCAAGCACAAGACCTCCCTCTGCCAGGATCAGGGCAAGGAGGATGTTCGACCTCGCATCAACTCGGGAAACTGAGTTGCGCGGGAGGTGAGACGACTCCACCTCTCACTCCGCCAGATTCGGCCGCCTTGCTAGCGGCCTCCTACACATCTGGGGAGGATGCGAATGTCGTAAGTTCTCGGTATGCTTACGAGGATTATGCTGTCCACTTGGTCCCACCGCTGGACCAACCGCCCCACGTGCAACAATCTACCGCATGCACGGTTTCATCACCATCGGCAACCGATTCGGCAGCTTCGTTGCCATCTACTGCCAGGGATTCAACGTCATGGTCAAGACTTGAAGAGCTCGACCCGTTGACATTTGCGGACTTCCAATGGATGCCCCTTCCCCGATCCGGTCGATTGCCGAAACCGCATTGCAACGTGCTCATGGCACAATTGCGGGATTACTTGCACACTGCAGTACCAACTTCGTTGATGGACGCCGGAGTAGAGGTTGTCGACCTTCACGCCTACATTGTGAAGATCGGCCGGGAGTTCAAGACACAACGGTACAACGACATTGACGCACCATTGTTATATGTACGCATTCAGATCCGAGAGGCGACCTGCAGCGCTTTGATCGATTGCGAAGCATCTCGCAACTACATGAGCCAAGACTTTATGGTACGCGCCGGCCTTGGCCCACGCGACCGGAGGAAGTCCCAGCCGACGCAAGTCACGTTGGCGGACGGTCACACGCACAAGTCAATAGACCGGTGCATTGATGACGTCCCCGTGTACTTTGCCCTGCACGCGAGCGAGGCGGTGTCCTTCGATATTTTGGATACCAAATTCGACATGATCTTGGGCATATCATGGCTGCGAAGCGAGGATTACCCGGTGAACTTCTACCACCGCACCGTTCACGTTCGTGATTGGAATGGAGTACTAGTCCCATGCACGGTAGCTCCTCCTCACCCTTCAATCAGCTATCACGTGGTGTCCGCCGCAAGCATGCGAGCTTCCATCATCAGAGACAACATCGAGGAGATGGGGGTGTGTTTTCTCCACGCCCTCCCGCCACATGACGCTTCATTGACGGACTCATCTTCGGACCCACGCATCACCGAGCTTCTCGACGCCTATGGCGACGTGTTCGAAGGCCCGCACGGAGTAGTACCGGATCGGCCCATCCGCCACGAGATCATCCTCGAGGACGGGGCCGTACCTCCGCGCGGTTGGATCTACCGAATGAGCGAGGAAGAGTTAAGTGTGCTTCGGGCACAACTCGACGACCTTATGGAGAAAGGTTGGATTCGGCCTAGCTCATCGCCATATGGTGCTCCTGTTCTCTTCGTCCGGAAGAAGAACAAGGATTTACGGCTATGCATCGATTATCGCAAGCTCAACATGCAAACGATCAGAAACGCCGGCCCTCTTCCACACATCGACGACCTTCTCGAACGGCTGGGCGACGCCAAGTTCTTCTCCAAGCTCGACCTCACGTCGGGATATCACCAACTCGAGATTCGGCAGGAGGACCGCTACAAGACCGCGTTTAAGACGCGATATGGGCATTTCAAATGGTTAGTTATGCCATTTGGCCTTACGAATGCCCCGGCCACTTTCCAAGCGGCTATGACAACAGAGTTCCGACACATGCTGGATCGATTCGTACTTATCTACCTCGACGACATCCTGGTGTACAGCCGGAGTTTGGACGATCATGTGAAACACCTGCGCACCGTTTTGGAGCGGCTACGACAAGCCAAGTACAAAGCCAACCGCGACAAATGCGAATTCGTGCAGCAGGAGCTGGGTTACTTGGGACATTATGTGACACCGCAAGGCATCCGTCCGCTTGCGGACAAGATCGAGGCCCTCCGTGTATGGCCCGAGTCCACCAACACCACGGATGTTCGTTCATTCATGGGATTGGCGGGCTACTATCAGCGATTCATCACCGGATACTCAAGGATTGCTGCACCTATGACGAGATTACAATCGCCAAAGGTGCCATTCGTATTCGATGACGACGCACGCCGGTCATTCCAAGCACTTAAGACGGTCATGGTCATGGCACCCGCCCTTAGCATCTATGATCCCACCCTGCCTACGAGAGTGACAACTGACGCTTCCGGCTATGGCATTGGGGCAGTCTTGGAACAACACGACGATGACGACTGGCACCCTGTGGAGTATTTCAGCCACAAAGTGCCTCCCATCAACTCGCTTGATGATGCAAGGAAGGAGTTGCTCGTGTTGGTGATGACTCTCAAGCGATGGCGGCACTTCCTCCTTGGGCGTCGTAGGTTCACTTGGGTGATGACTTACTACAAGACGCAGGGTACGGTGAGCAGCACGATCGGACGATGGATGTACTTTATCGACCAATTTGACTTCACACCGAAACATCTTCCCGGCCTCTCCAATCGCGCAGCAGATGCACTCTCACGAAAACCTGATCTTTGTGCTATGACACATCATGCCTTCGCATTCGACGAGGAACTTCAGCGACACTTCATCCGGGGCTACGAGTCTGATCCAGACTTCGCCACGTTGTATGCGCAACTATCTTTGGATCACCCGCCGGCCAGCCACTATTGCATTGCCGACGGGTACTTGCTCCTCCACTCGAGAGGCAAGGACTTATTGTGTGTCCCACGAGACCGTCGTCTTCGGACTTGCCTTCTCGGTGAGTATCATGACTCGAGACTCGCCGGCCATTTCGGAGTAAACCGCACCATTGCACGGCTTTGACAACGATTCCGATGGCCCGACCTCATTACCGATGTCACTCAGTATTGCGACTCTTGCGAAGTTTGCCGACGAAGCAAGCCCCACAATCGCAATCCCTACGGCGAGTTGCGCCCGATGTATATCCCACGGGAACCCGGGAACCCGGCCTCTCCATTGCCATGGATGTCACCGGACCATTTCCTCGCGATCGCCTCGGGCACGATGGCATCCTCACGGTTGTGGACCATTTGAGTAAGTATGCGCGTTTTCTCCCTTGCAAGTACTACTCCACGGCTCCCGAGCTGGCACGCCTCTTGCACACCGGTTGGATTTGTGGCCACGGTGTACCGGAAGACATAGTCAGCGACCGCGATACTCGCTTCATGTCGGCATTTTGGACTGCTCTCATGCAGGAGTCCGGCACGAAGATGAAACCAAGTTAGGCTCAGCATCCACAGACGGGCAGGCAAACGGAGCGGGCACATCAAACCATTCAAATGATGCTTCGTACGCTCATCCGTCCGGACCAGAAAGATTGGGTTGACCGCCTCCCCGACATCGAGTTCGCCTACAACACTTCGGTGCACCCGGCGATCGGCGTGACTCCTTTCGAGTTGCACCACGGTGGACGGAAAGGCCTTATCTTCGCCGACCTTCTCCTCCCACGACCAGCCGATATCGACGCCGCTTGCTCTCCCGCTTTCGTCCGGAAGTACAGGGAATTGCTGGCTCAAGCTCGCGCGAACATGCAAAAGGCTCAAGTCCGCATGCAGCAGCAAGCCAACAAGCGTCGTGTGCCATGTCCCATCCGCGCCGGTGATCTGGTTTGGGTCTCCGCGGAAGAGTTTGCACTAGAACAGGATGTTTCACGCAAACTGCTTCCCAAGTGGTTTGGACCATGGCCCGTAACATCAGCCGCGGGCGATGAGCCCAATGGCCCTTCATTTGTGATCAACATCCCGGCGCATCTGACGGTCCATCCAGTCTTTCACGCCTCGAAGCTGGCAACATATACACCAGCTAAGAGCGACGACTTCCCATGCCGACGATCGCAGGACCCTCCATCTATGGATGGTCATCAGGAGGTTGACCTCGTCATCACGGATCGCAAGTACGGGAACAAGCCTCGACAGTACAAAGTTACATTCAGAGCATGCGATCCCGACGACACTCGGTGGATTTCAGGAACAAATTTGAAAGCATCCGCACCGCTGATCTACGCTCATTACGAGCGACAAAGGTTAGCTCAGGGACCTTCATGACCTGCCCCTCCCACCCGGACTGTGGTCCCTCCCTCAGACAGACAGCTTCGCCCTCGCAGGTAAGCTCGGTCTTTCAAGGAGGGGGGGTGTGGCATACTGCGTAGCCACACGGGCCTGCAGGGCCCGTCCCGCATTTCCAGCCTAAAAGTCTAGAAATAAGGGCTTACAAGCCCCTGTCGTTTCAGCCTGAAAGGCTGAAAAACGAGGGTCTGCAGGCCCTATGTCGTTTCAGCCTAAAACAAGGCTTTTCATCCCTGAGGCTTTTCAGCCTGAAACGGAGGGCCACTTTCGGGCCCTCATAAGATCGACCTACCCTAAGACTCAGGCAAAAAAACAGGGTTTCGGGAACAGGCTATTTCTGGCCTGTTCCCCACGACAGCCTCAAGCAGGAGCTGCAACGGCAGCCCCGGACTCCCTTCGGCATTGGCAAGAGCAGCCTCTTGGACTGCCTCGCCCTGCAGTCAGGAGGCACCTGAGTAGTACATAGGAAGTTCCTATGCACTTCACGGGTAGGTAGTTGGACAGTAGGCATGAGTAGTCTTCAGGATTCGGCCGCAGCACTCAGGAGGAGCGCTGCAGTAGTAGTTAGCGCTAGCAGTAGTCTTCAGCATTGGGCACTCATAGCTGCAGGAGTAGTCTTCAGCGCAGGGCGTTAGTAGCTGGTAGTGGTAGCGTTGGAGAGAGATGGCTGGCGGAGGCCAGCGGTACTTACCTGTGGCGCCATAGCTCCAGCTCCATCTTCGAGGTACCTGCATCAAGGCGCCATCTTCACAGGTTAGTACTGGACACAGAGAGAGAGAGAGTTCTTCTTCTTCCTCTTCTAAGTCCACTATCTCTTCTTCACCCTCTCACCACCTGACTTCTCATTATCAACAGACTACTACCGAGAGAGAGAGAGTTGTGACTTGAGACTTGACGACATTGGATCCAGACTCGACATTGGGATTCAGACATTTTGACGAGGGACTATTCGGGCCTTTATTGAAGACTTGGTGTCGACAACATTCCCATCTTCTCCTCTTCTTCGTTTAACCCCCCTCTTCTTCATCTGTGTATGGTTAAGGCTGGCGCAATCTTCCTGTGTGAGCGCCAGACCCCTTCACACCATGGAATGATGATGATGATGTATGTTCGGGGCTGCATTGCAATATTGATTGTTCGGATCATTGGTATCTAAGTCTTCCGCTACGGTATCTTGTACTTTGTGTTGAGAGGTCGGTTCTTGTTCTGGTCTGCACCGTTACAGTATGCAACAGCTGAGGATGCCCCAGCTATGGCAGACTCAGACTGGGCCGGCTATGGCTGCTGTCAACGGCGAAGTCTCAGGATGCCGCCTGCAGACAGACACCGCCACCAACTTGCTTGGCTTCTCCCACGCTGCTTCGCGAGGAATGAACTGCCAAAAGTCCTGAACCGATGGCCTTAACCTATCTATAAACTACACTAGACCTAGACCGGACTGACTGACCGACCGGTTCCGTTCCTGTTTCGGCCTCTCGGCCTCTACCGGACCCGGCTGTAGGCTATAGGACCTATAGGCCAGTTAGGGTCTGTCTGTCCTCGGGGTAGCCCGGGCCTGCTATTCGCAGTTAGGGTAGTAGTAGGAAATTCAGTTAGTGTTAGGGCTATATTTTCCCAAATTTGCAGATATGTCCCTCACGAATTTTCCTCACAGTTAGGTCTCTCGGTTAGCCCTCAGCCAAACAAAATTATGAATCTAACCCTACTGGTTAGTGTACACCCTCGCAGTCAATCTCGACAATAAGAATCAGCAAGTCATTGCAAGCTTACCCTCCTCAGGAGCGAGGACCTCCGAGCTAGGGATGCAGGCGAGGTGAACGGCGAGGAAGGTTGCCCTTCTGAGCCGCTTCATATCGCAACACAATAGTCTTTGCTGTCTTGAGAAGTTCCCTTCTGTAGAACCATCTGCTCTCAGAAGGAGGCTGGAATGCGAACCTCACAAGATACTGTCGACCGGGGCCTGTGCCCACTCGTCCTCAATCCTGTCCACATCATATCCCTTGCCAGGGATTGGTGGACCGAACTGAGGGGGCCGGTCAGGGAATGCATCAGCTGGAGTAAATGGCAACAACTTAGATGCATGAAAGACCGGATAGGTGCGTAAATGCAGCGGGACGTCAATAACATACGACGGACCGAAGGGATCAGCGCCCACTGTATCTAGGACCTTCCATGGACCTAGGTAGCGTGGCAACAACTTGGGGGAAATATCTTCCTCCCTCGACAGCTCAGAACTGGCCACCCAGACATGATCACCGGTGCGGATGGGGGAAGGTCGCCTGTGGCGATTAGCTTGTTCAATCATAGCCTTTTGGGCTTTGAACAAGTTCGCTCGTGCTCTTTCCACATCCAGACGATAACGTCTGGTGAACTCTGTTGTGCCTGGTGTCAGATCAGGCTTAGCCTTGTCGATGATGTCATCGAGAGGCTGTCGTGGTTCGCGTCCCCAGTGTAACCGGTAGGGACTGAACCCTGTCGAGGAGTGGACAGACATGTTATACATGAGTTGTGCCCTAGCCAAGTGAAGATCCCAGTCCTGCTGATCTGGAGAGATGACAGGACGCAGCAATTGGAATAAGACTTGGTTTATCACCTCAGCCTGACCATTGGCTTCAGGATGATGACCAAAAGTCATGTCCAATCGTGAGTGCAGGTAATCCTTACAATGGACTGCCACTCATCGCTGCAGAAGTGGGCGGTCCATGGTGTGTGACCCACCTCTCTGAAAAGGCTGCTCTCACAATCGGGGCCCTAGCTACCTCTGGCAAGGGGATGAACTCTGCGTATTTGGAGAACCTGTCCACGCAAACCATAACCTGACGCATGCCATGAGGGGTGGTCTTGCCTAGATCTGTGAAATCAATCGCCACATATTGGGTAGGACCATCAGGTATGGGTAAGGGTTTGAGCAGTCCCAAAGGAGGTCTACGCTGGACCTTATTCCTTTGGCAGAGCTCACAGGTGTCCACATAGCGCAACATATCACTCCGCATCTCCTGCTTCAGTTCAAAGTTAAACATGTCTATGAACTGAATGTACCGTGTCAATTTGTCATTCAACTCTCCCTGGGACTTCATCTACTGCAGGGTGGAGTGATCTGAAAAGATCTTGAAGTGCCTTCCCAGGAGAAAGTGCTTCTAATGTTTTAGGGCACAAACAAGAGCATATAGCTCTTTCTCGTAGGTAGAGTCTTGGAGCTTTTGAGTCTTGATCTTCTTACTCATAAACTCTATAGGCCGTAGACCATTCCCATCATCCTGTTGAAGAACTGCCCCAATGCCATACTGACTGGCGTCAGTGGTCAGGATGAATGGCAAAGTGGGGTCAGGTAACTTCAGCACAGGCGCACGAGTCAAGGCCTTCTTGAGTCGTGTGAAGGCCAACTGACAGGGAAGGGACTAAAGAAAGGGAGTATCTTTCTTTGTTAGGTTGGTCAGGGGTGCATCCACTGCAGAAAAGTTCCTGACAAACTTTCTGTAGTATGAGGCTAGACCCATGAAGGACCTGACATCCCTCACTGTCTGTGGTTGGGGCCACTCCTGAATAGCAACAATCTTGGCTGCTTCAGGAGCCAGACCATCTCCAGAGATTACATGACCCAGATAGGTAACAGAGGGAACTCCAAAGAAGGACTTCTCTCTGTTGATCTTATATTGGCTGTCACGTAACGACTGAAGGACAAGAGCCAAGTGCTTCGCATGTTCCCTGGCAGTCTTGCTGAATACCAGCATATCATCCAGGTAGACAACCATAAACTTGTCCAGGTAAGGCCTGAAGATGCGGTGCATCTCTGTCTGGAAGGTGCCTGGGGCATTGCAAAGTCCAAATGGCATGACCAAGAACTCGTAAGTCCCATACCTGGTCTTGAAGGCTGTCTTGTAGACATCCTCCTCTGCCATCTCAATCTGGTGGTAGTCAGATTTGAGGTCGACTTTGCTGAACACTGTGCAGCCCTGCACCATATCCAGTAGGTCATCGATCCTAGAAAGTGGCTCTGTGCTTTTCCTAGTGATCTTGTTGAGACCCCTGTAGTCAATGCACATTCTGAACTCGCTGTTCCCTTGGGCACAAAGAGAACAGGTGCACCGAATTCAGAAGTGCTGGGTCTGATCCAGCCCTTGCTGGTCAGGGTCTCAAGCTGCTTTCTGAGCTCCTCAAGCTCAGCAGGGGACATCCTGTAGATGCAGCCCTTGGGAGCGACGGCTCCAGGCAGCAGCTCGATGTGATGCTTGGTTGGCCGGTTGGGTAACCCAAAGGGGTCCTGCATCAGATCAGCATACTGATCTACCACCTGTTGTATCTCAGGAGGACAGGAAATAGGGGGAGTATCTGTTTGCTTGACCAAAGCAATAAACAGACGCTCGTGGTGGTACTGGCGTGAGAGAGCATGGAACTCCCTCGCTCTCAGGCAGTAGCAAGATGTCTTAGGGTGGTGATCAGCAGCAATCATGCATGGCTGATACACACCCTGGTTATTAGGTAGCTCAACCTTTGGGATCTTCCAGTCGATCCTTGGGTTGACTGCCTTCAACCACTACATGGAGAACACCAAGTCAAAGGGCAGCTCAGGGAAAATGTAGAAGTTCAGACTGTGTCTGACTTCTCCAACACTATCGAAGGTCACAGGGATACCCTCGACCTTCTCCATGATGCTGAGCATTGTAGAGTCGCCAATCCTCACCAGTAGCGGTTGCTGCAGCTGCTGAACTTTCATGCCCAGATACAACTTTTTAACTGCACTGGGAGACATGAAGTTCCTGGTGGCCCCACAGTCCAATAGCCCAGTGATCCTGGTGCGGTTGATCAGGGGCCGAAGCATGATGAGATCAGATTTGCTTTCCTTCTGTTCCTTCAGATGAAGAAAGAAGGCAGCAAGGGCCTGAAGCTCATTTTGTTCCGGGTCTTGATCCGGGTCAGGATCCTCATAGCAGAAGGATGCTGCCCGCGCAGTCCCCAAACAATCTGACTCTGTCTCAACTGAAACAACTGCAGATTCACCTACCTGAGTAGATGAAGGTGCAACACTGGGGGGAACTGCAATCCCCAGGGTCTGTTTCAGTTTTTTGACTGACCCGGGCCTGGCATGCAAGGGCAGTCCTTCAGAAAGTGTTGTCCCTCACACCGCAGGCAGACCCCTCTCTCCTTTCTTCTTCTCCAGACTCCCTCCTGGATCTTGAGATCATGCCACGGGAGTGTGGAGGGATTGAGTGGGTCAGCTGGCATTCAGACATCTTTGGGCAGGTTAGGGCGCTGGGAAGAGGAAGGCCGACGTCCCTTTTCCTTCCCCTTGGCACTGGCTGAGGCTGTGGTGGGGGTGAACCTCTTCTGCTGCTGCAGAACTCCCAAAACAGCTTGAGTTACGACTGCTGCAACATCTGTATCAGCAGCAGGTCCAGTCCCAGTTGAAGGTGCATCAGCCTGGGAATCTGAATCTGAACCTGATGCAGATCCCGCATGAGTAAAGGTTGCCTTTCCCTTTCTGCCACCTCTAGGGAAGGCACCTTTCCTCCTGTCAAAGGATGGGGCCTGAACATGAAGCTTTGCCTCCATATCCAGGGCTGCACGACCAAAGGACCTCCAGTCGTTGTGCCCAGCGCTGTACAGGGCAACAACAAACTTCTCAGGCGCGGCCCTGCAGAAGTTGGTCAGTAAATCATCGGTTGACATGACCAACCCAGGGGTGGAGGTAAGTTGCTCGAATTCTGCAAACAAGGCCTGCAGGGTGCCGCTGTACCGCTGCTGCCCCAGGCGAGCAATCCTGTCAGCAGCCTTGCGGGCCCGCTCCTTGTCTGCAAATCGGTCCTCCAGGGCCTGCAGAAGTCTGTCCACCCCAAGCCCAAAAGCCCAGTACTTCATGGACTGTTGCAGACTGCTGGAGGTGGAGGTGGCCCACTTCAATGCAGGTCCCTCCAGCAGTCCCAGAACAGTGGCCACCCTGGTCTGTTCTGGACAGACAAAGCCCCTCAAGTAGGCTTTGGTCCCAGCAGCCCAGTCCCCAACATCGGTCTTGGGGTCATCGCCCCTGAACTTGTTGGGAGCAGGGATCTTGGGACCTCTGTTATCTCCTGCAGTAACGGCAGCATAGGTGGCTTTGCCTGAGGCTTGTTGGGAGTGGGATGGTGTCCGGGAAGAATGCACAGATCCAGGGGAAGATGAAGGAGGTGTAGAAGGAGGAGAAGGTTTGGGTTTGATCAGAGGGAGCTGAGGGGCAATTAGCTTGGCGGCTGACAACTGAGCAGTCAAGCTCTGAATAGCATCCAAAATCTTGGACTGCTGAGCTGCCAGGTCGTCAACCCGACGCTCCAAACGCTCAAAACGATCATCCCAGTTTGTGAACTGAGAACTGGTGATCTTGTGCTCCAGGATGATCATCTCTGCCAGGTGTTTAGTCACGTGTGCACAGCGGTCATCTGAGAGCACCTTGTCTAGCTGCTGCAACAGATATTCCCTTCTGGAATGCAGCCTCTAGCTCAGCTGCCTCCTGACGTTCCAACTCTGCCAGGCGGTCCTGTTGCCGCCGCAGCTGCTCTTGCGGCTCCTTCTTTTCTTGCTGAGTAGCAGTCAGAGGTGGAGGAGGAGGAATGGAGGTTGAAGGCTGTTGACCTTCCACCTTCATCACCACTTCCACCTGTGGCTGCTGCTGAGCCCCCTGGTCAGACATTTTTCCTTTCAAAAATACAAAACCAAAAGATAAACAGCAACCCGAGTATGCAGCGAGATTCAGATTCCTTCAGACACCCTGGAATCTCTGCAAAACTCACACATTGGAACAGGTGGGTGTATAGGCAATCAGCGGTTTGGGTTGGAAGGGTGTCTCTGGAGTCAGGTGTCAGACAGACTGTAAGTCCAACAAAATCATTCACACGATTTCCTTTTACTGACCCTGCACCACACTGGAGTTGGTAGAGTCACTCCACTACTCTTCCAGGGACACACTAGATTTCCAGAGCCCACTAGAGAACAAGGGTAGTCAGTGGGAATGATAGAACATGGTTAGTACAGACAAGAGAGGTCAACCAAATCAAGCGATTCAGACAGACACCCTGTATCCTGACTCARACTCCAATTTAGACCCTGATGACTCTGACGGCCATACCCTAGGGTATGGCGAAGTACAGTATTCACTGTATCCAGTGAAATACTGTAAATCCAACTCTGCGATTCTGCAGTATTATCTATTTTTGGATTGCGTTTCACTGGGGACTGACATATTTGAATTCTGACGGACAGAATTAAAGTTATGACTGACCCTAATTAGCACAGGCTATAAATAGACTCAACGCTAAACTGTAATTCACAGTTTCACTACTTTTCTCATACAAAATTCACAATTTCAGCATCCCAGAATAATCGCAATGCAGTAAAGCAGTCACGAAACAATTTTGGATCAGAAGGAGTCAACAGAGGATGAGAAATGAGCAGAGAGAGGTAGGGAAGAGATTGGCTATGGCTGTCATGCAGTCTGCGATTTTCACATCCAGTCACTGACAGACAGATAGACCATTATAATTCACTAATCTAATCCTATCGGGATCGCTATGCAGGTAATGACTCGCCAAAACACAGACTGAGAACACTGCCGATTTCTGGGATTTGCCACTGGAATGAATGCCTTGCTGTGATTCCCGCATTCTGTTGTGTTTTCCAAGTCTGTGTGCGTGTGCGTGCCTGCCCGTTTGCATGCCTGTCTGAGTGCTTGTCGGTTGAGTGTGTGTGTGACCCATAAGGGTACTTGTTGGTTGCAAGGCCCCGCAAGGCCGATACTTACCTGTGGCCGTGACTTTGGGGGTTGCAGTGGAGGTAAACACTCAGGTAGCGGGGGGTAGGCCCACGACACTTAGAGCAGCTGGGGAAAAACACTCAAGTAGCAGGTAGGCCGAGCAGAAGAAGACAAAAAGTTGGCATTTTTAGAGGCCCAGTAGCGGTAGGCTAGAGGTAGGCCGGTACCAGTCCAAGTAGCCCGGGTCTAGGGCCTGTCCGGACAATAACAGAGCCTAAAAAAGATGTTTCCCTCCGAAAGTGAGGAGGTACCGGTTGCTGGGAGGCCGCT
>BFEA01000232.1:1372957-1402120 GCA_003427395.1 Chara braunii
GACCAGGATCGTAACAATTGGTATCGGAGCGGACTTACTTGCTGGCGAGAGGTGTTAGTCACCCTAACCCTAATTCCGAATTAGGTTAGGGCTAACCTAATCTCGGATTAGGGTTGGGAAGTTAGGGTTAAGTGGGGCAGCGAGGTATGGGGATGCTGCCCCCACCTGGTTAGGTCATGTAGGGTCGACATTGGACCGAACCAGGTTGCTTGAGTGAATGTGTGGGGTGGCGAGACACAAAGGAGGCTGATTGGAGTAAGCGAGAGGGAGTAGAGAGTGAAAGGTACTCGCACCTGGAATCTGGACTTCAGGAAGACATTGAGTGACTTTTGGACTTCCCCTCAAGAGGGAGACTTGATCGGATGCTGCCATATCTGCATCGGATTGCTGGAAGTTGCTACTTTGGTCTTCGGTCATTGACGGGGGATCCGGCTTTGCAACAGGGGTGTAGGAAGGCCCTCTTAGTCATGCTAGGACACTTCGTGTAGTGGTAGCTAGGGGTCAGGAGGACTTATGAGAGAGGGGGGTGACTCGTTAATCATCTTTGGAGGCCGGGCCTCACAGGTAAGTGTCGTGTGACTTGGGTATGCCCACGGGTGGTTGCTTGGTGGTTCTTGGCCTGTTGGGGTTGTAACTGGGCTCTTTTCCTCTTCTCTGTAGTCTCGGTTGTGTGTGTTGAGCATGTGGATTGCTTTCTCACCTAATGGATGAATGGATGATGTATCTTGTTCTAAATGGCTTATCTTTCTACAATGCATTGCCTTTTCACTTCTGAACGGTAGTAGGGGTAAGTTCTTGCTGAAAGTTGTCTTTTCCTTTTCAGTACGGTAGAGACAGTTTGGGACTGACTTGGTACCCCTGTCTCGTTAGACCTGGTCCACGACCTACTTGGGACCTTTTGGGACCAGTGGGACCAGGTCCGGTGGGACAGGACCTTTCGGGCCCAGATCTGTTGCCGCTAGTGCATTTGTTTGCTGTGCTGAATCTGGGGGACATACGGACATCAAGGGCATTCCTTTCAAGGGGATCTTGACTGGTCTTACCGCATGTGATCACATACTGCCCCGCGTCGGACTCGGCGACCGTCTGCACCCCTCGAAATCTCCATTGCTGCAGTTAGTCTTCTTCGGCTGATTTATTGTCATACATGTCCCCTGTCAGGTTAGACAAGAGGGGATCTCCAACTGATCTGATCGGGCCCGTTCTATAAATCAGCCCTCTCTTCTGTTTTATTTATTTATCTATTTATTTATTCTTTTCCGCTGCGTGCCACTCTCTGAGTCCAAATGAATCATCGCTCCGGCTAGGAGTTCTACCTTCTTCTCTGCGTGATTTTCTGTTTGTTTCTTTTATCTGAACTATCTATGTCCGGTATCGAGACGCGTGCGCAGACAGCGAGAAGAGAAGAAAGGGAGAGAGAAGGTGTTTTGTTTGAGAGTGTGAGGAGGGGCAAGAGGAGTGTTCGTCCAAACGTCAGGCAAGAGCGGACCCCTCTTGAGAGATCTACTAACACCCCTTCCTCCGGCATGGCAGACATCACATCTGCCCAATGGCAGGCCATGCTGGACGCAGCGGACGAGAGCCAGAAACCGTTCTTTCAAAAATTGTATGATGGCGCCGTACAGAGGGAGAGGGAGGGAGAGGCAGCAACCAGGGCTACAAGCATAGTTGCTCAGGTGGCCCTCGTACAGGTCCCGGAAGCCAATGCTGACCGGTTCCAGGAGCGGCTAACTGCTGCCGTAACAGCCTTGGTTCAACTGCGAAACTTGGAGGATCTTGAGTCTCGTGTAACACTGTTGGAGCAGCGGAACCAAGAGCTGCAGGCTGAGATAATCAGCCTCAAACAGTCCCAACTGTCTGCCCCCCGCCCTCCTAACTCTCGACCTACTGTAGTCCCGGTCTCTCAAACTAACACAGTCCTCACAATAAGGGCAAGCGGAACTGTGGCAAGCGCAGGAACCGGCGCTAGCTCCTCGAGCGGCAGCACCGGCAGTTCTGCGCTGGTCACCGTCCCAAATGTAGGGACATCAGCCCAAAACGCCACAGTCCTTACTGGCGTTCAGTACAGCGGGCCCATGGTGGACAAGCGGGCGGCCACGCTGCCGTCCAAGTACGACGGGAAGGCAGACATCACCTCTTGGATTAGTTCCATGCGGTCGTACTTCGAGGTCATGCGGACACCGCAAGAGGACCGAAGTATGATCATGGGGACTAATACTGAGCCCGCCGTATGAAACCACATTGAGCTCCAAGCTATTGCTGCAGGCTATGAACGCATAGACCTGACTGAATGGCTGAAGGTCACCCCTGTACGCGCCCTTGAGGACCTTCTCCTCGCACGGTACCAAGACAAGCATGCTGCGCTCAAGGCTAGGCTGAAGCTTGAGGCCCTCAAGGGTCAGACATGGAGGTCCTCCATGCAAGCTTTGGAACAACACTTTACTGGTCTGTTCACTACTCCGGATCTGGGTATGACCGATGCGTCTTGTATGGATGTAGTCATGGGAGTGGCCCCCAAAGAATACCTCTCCCTATTGGCACTCAAAGACCATAACACCTGGCGAGAGCTCATGACGGATCTAGTCAACCTAGAGGCCAAGGACCTCGCCAGGCGGAAGAAGGCGCCCCCTGCAGGTGGGAAACCACAACGCAAGCGGTTTGGAAGTAGAAACCAACTTGCACTGCATGATCATCTAGAGGCTGAAGATCAGTCCTATGCGGATGATTTGACTCTAGATGACAATCTAGAGCCGGACTTCGATATGGGTTGTTCCTCATCAGCCATTGAGTCCAACGTAAATGAAGATGAAAGGCTTAATGATTTCAGAAAGACTGCTTCAAACAAGGGGCCGAACCGTGGTTCAGGTAAGGGAACTGTTGTCCACCTCCCAAAGAATGCAAAGATCCCTGAGAAACCGGAGGATGCATCAACCAAGCCTTGGGAAGCCCTCCGTATCAGTAAAAAGGAATGGGAAAGAAGATCTAAACTGCGCATATGCCTGCATTGTCAAAAACCTGGGCATGCTGTGCAGGACTGTTTCAGACTTCAGGGAAACAACAAAAGGGCGTAGAGGAGTCATCAACACTCCCTACAACAAGGGAAGCTGGAACATCAGATGCAGGCCCCTCCGATGAGCCTGAATCTGATCAACAACCCACTCTTGAAGCCCGAAACGACGCTGACTCCAAGGCTGCTGCAGTTCATGTGTTGTACACCGAGCCTTGGGAGAAGTCTAAGGAAGTTGACTTCCACGCTCACATGGAACATTGGCTGCAGCTCAAGCAGCAACGCCGTGTTCAAGGGAGTGTGGAATTGACCTTCTTTAAACTACTCATCAACCGCCGATACATCCACGTGCTGATTGACAGTGGTTCAACCACTAATTTCTTTTCTCCTAACGGGATCCGTAAGGCGGGCCTGAGAATGAAGCAAGTGGAACTGCAGAACCCTTGTCAGACCCAGGTGGGTAACCAAGAGGTTGTCACCTCTACACATGTTGTCAAAGGTGTGCGCGTCACCTTTGACAAGGACCGCACTGTCACACATGAGCTCAACTTCTATGTCATGGACAAGTGTCCGTTCGACACGGTCATTGGCTTGGGCTGGTTAAAGGCTCATTGCCTAAGGACCACGTGGGCGGACAACCAGTTCGTGGTGCGTGATGCCAAGGGGAACGAGCGTACCGTCCTATTGGATTGACGCGCGAGTCCCCTGTGACTCTTCTAAGTGCAACCAAATTCTGCAAATCAGTGCGCAGGTGCAAGGAGATTGAGTTTGTACATATAGCTCTTGTAAAACCTCTCCATGTGCCTTCTACTTTTGCTGCATTTTCTACGTCGGAAAGTAACTCCACCTCTACTACTTCTACTTTTGTTCCACCTACTTCTACTATAAATAATCAACCTACTTCTGATCCAAATACCTCGAAACCGGTTGTGATTGCTGTAAATCCTCAATCTAATTTTCTTTCCCTTGATGAGGATGATCCTCCACCGGAAATCCCAGCAAACATTCGCTGTCTATTAGATCGATTTCCTGAAGTCTTGGCTGAACCTCGCGGAGTTCCCGAGCGTCCAGTCAAACACAAGATCGAAATAATAGAAAGGAGTGTTCCTCCAAAGGGCTGCGTCTACCGTATGGGACAAGGCGAGTTGAAGGAGTTGCGGAGACAAATTGATGACATGATTGATCGTGGATGGATTAGGCCGAGTGAGTCTGAATTTGGCGCACCTGTCTTGTTTGTACCAAAGTAAGGAGGCAAACTCCGGATGTGTATTGATTATCGTGGCCTGAATCGGATTACAAGAAAGAATGCTTACCCTCTGCCTCGCATAGATGATTTGTTAGATGCAGCAGGTGGATGCAAGGTCTTCTCCAAGATCGACCTCAAGTCTGGCTACCACCAGATTGAAGTTGATCCGAGCGACCAACATAAAACTGCATTCAAGACTCGCGACGGGCTGTACAAATTCATCGTTATGCCCTTCGGTCTTATGAATGCACCTGCCACATTTCAGTGCCTCATGGACAAGGTACTCCACCATCAGCTTAACAGGTTTGTGGTTGTGTATCTTGACAACATTTTGATTTTCAGCAAGTCCATGGAGGAGCACGTCAAGCATCTTGAGGAGGTTTTGCAAGTCCTCAAGGAAGCTCAACTGCACCTCAACTTAGAGAAATCCGAGTTTGGTAGGGACAGTGTCATCTATCTCGGGCACCAATTGTCTGCAAACGGCCTTGAGCCGGAGGCAACCAAGGTTGAGGTCATTCGAAACTGGCGTCAACCAACGAACGTACGCGAACTGCGTTCTTTCCTCGGTTTGGCTTCTTATTACCGGAAGTTTGTACCCATATTTTCTGTTATTGCTCACCTACTCTCGAGACTGACAAGTAAGAATGTTGCTTATGTGTAGTGTGAGAAATGTGAGACTGCGTTCCAAGCCTTGAAGGAGGAGGCTTTGGTGAGTCATCCTGTGCTTCGCATTGCGGATCCCAACCTCACGTTCGTAGTCACTACAGACGCGAGCCAGTTTGGGATTGGCGCAGTGCTGCAACAAGATGACGGTGATGGCCTGCGCCCGCTCGAATATTACAGCAAACACATGCCCAGCCACAAGGTAGCTACTTCCACATATATGCGTGAGCTCTACGCCTTGCGCGAGGCGCTCACACATTGGAAGCACTACCTCTTGGGTCGTCACTTCAAGGTCTATTCAGATCATCAGACCTTGCAGTGGATTAAGACGCAAACTGATCTCTCTCCAACGTTGACCCGCTGGCTGCATGACATTGATGTCTTCAACTTTGAACTAAAACATAAGAAAGGCTGTTATAACCGTGTTGTTGATGCTTTGTCACGCCATCCCGAGTATTTGACTTGCCTTGTGGACTCATACGACCTCCGGAGGAAACTGAAGGAGGATCTGGTCGAACACACTGCCAAGGATCCGGACCTTAGTCCCATCCTAGAGCAGCTCAAGGCTGACCCCAACAGTCAGCCTGATTTTCACGAATGCGAAGGTCTTGTATTTCGCCGGTACGGAAAGTTTGATCGTTTGTGTGTTCCCAACCATGCGCCTCTCCGGACTCATTTCTTGGATTTGGCACATGGTCGGAGTGGACACTTCGACTTTGAAAAGACATATGGGAGTCTTTTGCAACAGTTTGATTGCCTGGGAATGAAGGGATCTGCTCAGAAATTTATCGCTGAGTGTCAAGTCTGTCAAAGAACAAAGGTCCATAGGCATAAGCCTTATGGCCTGCTGAAACCCCTCCCAATTCCTGATGGTCCCGGGGAGTCGGTCTCTATCGATTTCACAGACATGGGAAAGGTGAGTGCGGCAGGGAACTCACAAGTTATGGTCATTGTGGACCACTTTTCTAAATTTCTGAACCTGATCCCTCTACCTCCTCATGCACCGACTGAACTAGTGATTGAAGAATTTCACCAACAGTACATTCTGCAGTATGGACCCCCGAAAACTCTTGTGAGTGATCGGGATACCAGGTTCATCAGCGCCGATTGGAAGGACTTCACCTCACAGATCTATGACATCAAACTCAACAAGACTTCTGGTCGACACCCCGAAGCCAACGGATTGGCTGAGGAAATCAACCAGACTGTCATTCAATTGCTTTGTGCACTAATCGTTCCAGATCAGAATACCTGGGATAAGGAGTTACACAAAGTGAAAGGATTGTACAACAATTCCATTCACTCTGCGACGGGCGTAACGCCGAACCAGCTGCAGTACGGTTGGCAGCTGCACAATCCCCTCTCCTATTTATTCCCAGAACGGTCCCCTGGTCTGACACCCGGCATGCCTGGCTACAATGCCAAGTATGCACGCCTGCTCAAGGCTGCGATCGCAGCAATGAACAAGCGTCAGCATGCCATGATCAAACACGCTAACAAACTGCGCAAAGAAGCAAAGTTCCAAGTAGGGGATTATGTTTGGGTCAAAATGTCTGGGTTTTCTGATGAAGAGGGTGTATCACGGAAGCTTCTTCCATTGTATTACGGCCCATGGCAGATTCTGAAGGTGATTGGTGATGACTTTGGTCCTTCTCATGTGATTGATGTGCCTCATCACCTGCGCACATATCCGGTCTTTCATGCGTCCAAACTGTTCCCACACATTGATGATGAGACTTTTCCTTTTCGAGACCCTATGATACCTCGCACTATCGACGGCGGCCATGAGATAGACCGAATCGTTTCTCACGAAGGAAGAGGGAGGAACAGACAGTACAAGGTTCACTTCCTCTATCACCCGCTGAACGAATTTTTCTGGATCGACCGGAGAGAACTGCTAAAGAGTGCTCCACGTGTTGTGAACGCATACGAACGACAGATTGTTGATGGGCAGGCCGCTAAGTTCTCTGCAAAACTCACTCCCTACAGTCTCACCAAATCTCTCTTTCTGATCTACGCCTATGATGCCTTTTGTGCCGACTCTGAATGAGTTACTCGCTCGAAGGGACCTCGCTCTTGAGAGGGGGGGTAGTGTAATGACTCGCCAAAACACAGACTGAGAACACTGCCAATTTCTAGGATTTGCCACTGGAATGAATGCCTTGCTGTGATTCCCGCATTCTGCTGTGTTTTCCAAGTTTGTGTGTGTGTGCGTGCCTGCCCGTTTGCATGCCTGTCTGAGTGCTTGTCAGTTGAGTGTGTGTGTAACCCATAAGGGTACTTGTTGGTTGCAAGGCCCCGCAGGGCCGGTACTTACCTGTGGCCGTGACTTTGAGGGTTGCAGGGGGGGTAAACACTCGGGTAGCGGGGGGTAGGCCCACGACACTTAGAGCAGCTGGGGAAAAACACTCAAGTAGCAAGTAGGCCGAGCAGAGGAAGACAAAAAGTTGGCATTTTTAGAGGCCCAGTAGCGGTAGGCTAGAGGTAGGTCGGTACCAGTCCAAGTAGCCCGGGTCTAGGGCCTGTCCAGACAATAACAGAGCCTGCAATGATGTTTCCCTCCGAAAGGGAGGAGGTACCGGTTGCTGGGAGGCCGCTCGGCCTAGGAAGTCACCGCCCAGAAGGCCAGTAGGCCACTATATCTTCAGGAAGAGCGAAGAGCTCTTCCTCATTTGCGGTATGCAAGGATTGGTGACATGCTGCTGGAGCGCTAGTGCTGGTCTGCTACAGCGCTGGGTGGAGGTGAAGGCAGCTGGACGCTCAACCTGGCTATGGCGAGCAGCCCAGTGTGAGGAGGAGGAAGAAGGAGGTTGAGGGAGAGGGTGGCGAGGCACTTACGTGGCTATGGTAGACACCATCTTCATTACCTTGTTGGGCGCTGCATCTGGAAGGCCCCAGTTGGGGTAGTGCGACACCAAGGAAGCTCGAGGCAGAGTCAGGCATTGCGGACCAAGTTAGTAGCAGCATAGCTGCTTTGGGTAGTCCTTTGGACATCCGCGCAGCACCATAGCTGCTTGGGTTGTCCCTTGGACATCAGCGCAGCACCCTAGCTGCTTGGGGGTAGTCCACCATAGCCTACTCATGAGAGAGGAGGCTGAAGGAGGGAAGCCATAGCTATGGTGGACTTGTTGTTGTTGTTGTTGTTGTTGTTGAGTTGAGTCAGCAGTAAGGGGGAACTTCGGATATTGATTCTGGTTCATCCATTCATTGTTATTATTATTATTGAGAGAAGAATAAGATTGGTGAAGAGAAGGAGGAGGAGGAAGGTGCAGAGAGAAGGGGGAATTGTCATTGGTCTTGCTGGTGTACTTCTTCTTCTTCTTCTTCTTCTTCTTCTTCTTCTTCTTCTTCTTCTTCTTCTTCTCCTCTGGTCTTTATCTCTTTGCAAGTGCTTTCATTTCTTTCGCAATTGGGTGGCATTGTCTTTCATTGTGAATTTGCACTTGGGAAATGACCAGGATCGTAACACTCATCGCAAAACTGTAATTCACAGTTTCACTACTTTTCCAGTACAAAATTCACAATTTGAGCGTCCCAGAATAATCGCAATGCAGTAAAGCAGTCACGGAACAATTTTGGATCATCAGGAGTCAACAGAGGATGAGAAATGAGCAGAGAGAGGTGGGAAGAGATGGCTATGGCTGTCATGCAGTCTGCGATTTTCACATCCAATCACTGACGGACAGATAGACCATTATAATTCACTAATCTAATCCTATCTGGATCGCTATGCAGGTAGGTGCATGGAACGGACTCACTTTCAGAGAATCTTGCAGGTATTTATGAAGATCTGGCTATGGCAGATGATAACCCTTATCTCGCCAATTTCTTCCAGGTATTCCTCCTGACAATCCCACGCACAAAACTGCTCCAAACTTGTTGATCCTCCTCAAGATCCTGTAGCGCTGCACTCCCTCAACCCAGATCCACTGTATCTGGTCCTGTGGCGCCCAGATAGCCAACAACAAAATATCTCGCCACAGTGCCTGGTAGCCGCTGATGCTAAAAATAGCCCCAGATGGGGTTATTTCTCCTGGAGATTAATACAAATTGTCAATCTCTGCCAGCGCTACCCAGGGATGATGCCGCTTAGGGTTCCCTGATGTCCTCAAGGGTAATTCGCCACTCTGGGGTACTTCGCAATACTACCCTCAGGGTTGGCTATGGCGAATTAGCCCTGAACTCGCCACTTCCTGACAAGCGCCCTGACAGGCTCAGTGCGCTTGCTCAGTGCAACCACTGAACACTTGAATCCACCGCTGAAAGTCTTCTTCCCTGCTGACTCAGTACTAGGAAGATGAATCGCCATGAAACTCTCGCCAGTAGATCGCCAGATGAAGAAGATGCCTCAGTGCGCTCAACCCTCTGTGTTCCAATTCCAATCCCAGCTCCGATACCAGCTGTTATGAACTTGGTTGTCTGACGATTTTTACAGCCACTCACACACAAACAATCTCATACACGCCCATACATGCATAAGAGAAGGGGGAGAGGAGACAAAGTCCACACTGCACACAGAACAGAGTAGGCAGCGGAATACAACTATGCACAGATGGGGAGAAGACACACAGTGTTTCTCACTCTCTGACAAACTCCCAACAACCAATCACAAGAAGAACCTGCAAGGATAACAATTGAAATCGCACTGATGATGAGCCAACTCAACCAATTATCGTAACAGAGTTTGTTCCAGTATCTGCCACTCTCAGAACCCACACCCCACTCTCTATCCTACACCCAGTTAGTAGCGCCACACCAGAATAGCCTCCCAGGGGCCAGCGCCAACCACCCTGATGAAGAACAGGTCCTGCGATGAAGTCTTCAATGTAGATGGACAACTTTGACGAAGGAACAGGCAGCTATGGCTGCCACCACCCACGAATACAAAGTGTAGAGCCTCGATGTAGCCCGGCCAGACGCAGGTACCCCCAGGGGTAGATGCGTTGAGGATGCCCCAGCTATGGTAGACTCGGACTGGGCCGGCTATGGCTGCTGTCAACGGCGAAGTCTCAGGATGCCGCCTGCAGACAGACACCGCCACCAACTTGCTTGGCTTCTCCCAAGCTGCTTCGCGAGGAATGAACTGCCAAAAGTCTTGAATCGATGCGCCTAACCTATCTATAAACTACACTAGACCTAGACCGGACTGACTGACCGACCGGTACCATTCCTGTTTCGGCCTCTCGGCCTCTACCGGACCCGGCTATAGGCTATAGGACCGTCTATCAGTATAGGCCACTTAGGGCCTGTCTGTCCTAGGGGTAGTCCGGGCCTGTTATTCGCAGTTAGGGTAGTAGCAGGAAATTCAGTTAGTGTTAGGGCTATATTCTCCCAAATTTGCAGATATGTCCCTCACGAATTTTCCTCACAGTTAGGTCTCTAAGTTAGCCCTCAACCAAACAAAATTACGGATCTAACCCTACCGGTCAGTGTACAGCCTCGCAGTCAACCTCGGCAGTCAGAATCAGCAAGTCATTGCACGTGTATGAGGTCGTAGAGCCTTGTTGACCAAACTCACATGGGCTGAGTAGGGATAAAGGCCGTGTCTGACGACTAACTGACCCGGAGGACAAACCCTCCCGACAACTGGTACAAACTGGCGGGCTGCTCAGTGTGGCATGGTAGGCCCAAAATCCGAGTTGTGGGCTGCACAACGAGGGGACTTGCTGATCGCGTCGTCCTGTTTGCGACGTTAAATAATTCATGAGGAGTTACGGGGGATCTCCTTAAATGCCTCCTGATCAGCAGTAAGTTGTGTAGTGACAGCTTAGTGATAGGTCTAGGCTAGAGTGATAGGTCTAGGCTAGAGACCATAGTTGACAGGGTCCCACAAGGGCTCTGTGGTCCTTAGAGAGTCATATAGTCAGTCAGTCAGGGGATGGAAGTCTAAGTGGTGAGGAGTGGAACTGACACCCAGTTGTGCATCTATCACCATGGTTGAGACGCGTAGTGGGAAGAGTACCGCCCCGTATACTAAGGAGCAAGAAGAGAAAGTTGCGGCTATCCTGAGAGAGGAAAAGGAGAAGATGGAGAAAAGGGAGCTTATTAAGCAGACAAAGGTGTTGGCCTTGATGGAGGAGCAAAAGGCCAAACAAAAGCAGATGGAGGAGGAGATCCAAAGGTGGGAGGAGGAATAGGAGGAGAAGTTGGTGGTGTTAGAATCAGAGACAGAAGAAGAAGAAGAAGCAAAGGAGCCACTGGAGAGAAGAGCAAGAAGGGAAGAAAAAGGGGAATCCAGTGGACCGCGGGAAACAGAAGCCAAGATGGAGAGGATGGTGAATGATTGGGTGGACAACCTAGCCCTGGGGGAGGAGGAAGAGGCGTTGTTGTTTGTCCCTCAGGTAGAGAGGGCGCAGTTAACAAAAGAGTTGGAGGGGGAAGAGAATCATTTGAAGCGGCAGGCGATGGAGGAGGAGAGGAAGTTAGAATGGAAACTACGGCTCACCCGTGAGAGGAGGAGAAGATTGGAGGTGGCCGAGAGGATGGAAGAGGATTTGAAGGCCGCTGAAGTAGAACATGGGAAGATGGTCGTGCGGGTAGATCTCTAGAAGAAGGTGGAGATTCTATCGCAAAGCGTAGAAGTGATGTTGAGGGCGCAACAAGAGCAATTGCGTTATCTAAAGGGCCACGATATTACGCTGCAGTCTATGCGCGTCGGTTTTAAAGATTTCGTGAAAGATATGATGATGCATGTAGGAAGCGAACTGCGCACGATTATAGAGGGCACGCAAAAGTTTTGTATGGGCGCTATCAAGGGCGCCAAGACAAGAGGCGTTAAAGAAGAAGAGGCCCGACCGCGCAGAGAGCCAGTTAAGGTCAAGTTCCCTAATTCCTATAGCGAGAAGAAGGAGGAGAATTTTGATAACTAGGAGGCAAATGTCAACTCGTACATCCACTTGCAGAAGATCATACCTAAGGAGAAAGTCCTCATCGCCTTCCATGCCCTCAAAGACGAAGCATCCAGCTTTGCCAGATCGCTTGCCCGACCTGCCCAATGCGAAAATAGTATGATAGCGTATTCCAAAATCACCCCTCTCTCTGAATTTTTTAAGTTGCTTCGTAAAAGGTTTGCTGATGTCACACGAGGCATCAGGGCCTCTGACAAGTTGCAGACCATCCACTCTTGCCAGTGGAGGAGTGCTAGGGCACTCAAGGGCGTAATGGATGAGTTAGTCGTTGTCCCTGACCATGGAGTCACAGAGACTCAACTGTCAACCTATTCTACCGTGCCATGCCCGAGTCTCTGCGTGGGCACTTCTTCGAAAAGAGCAAAGAGTCGGCCATGACTTACGACACCTTGAGCAGGGAGGTGGTAGCTTCGAAGCACGGTCCATGCCAGTTTCCACTTTCTGGCATAAGGACTTGGATAAGGGTAAGAAGTAGAAAGGTCGTACTATTTCTATCCAGGTGAGGGCCAAGGATCATTTGATCCTTACTTTAGATGAAGGTGGCATGGAAGAGGTCCCCTGTAGTCAAATTGAGTGCGGCCTAGAGGAGGACAGTAGTATGAGTCAGGGGAGGACCTATGCTGCTATCGCGGTTGGAGGGAGGCCGCAAGGAAGAGGAGGCCAGGGCCAAGGGGGCCGGGCCTCTAGTGGCCGAGTGCAGGGCGATCAGGGGGTTGGCGGCAGAGGAAACCGCCAAGAGGGAGGCGGGGGTCAAGGTCCCCCGCAAAACCGCTCTCGTTACAATCGGTCACCTCCCAGGAGGGGTGGATGGCACCCTGGCTGGCCGCAAGGCAAGCCCTGGGAAGATTTGGGTCTCGAACAGTCAGTGTGGCAGAGGAGAATAGACCAGGATTAGTGCATTTATTGCGGTGATCTGGGGCACATCATTAAATACTGCCCCAAATATCGAGAGGCCCGATTTGCTGCACAAGCAGCAAAAGGCAACCGCCGGTAGGAGTTGCAACTGCTCTTACCTCTAGACCATGTGGAGAAGAGTGCGCGCACCAGAGAGAAACTCCCAACCCACATATGTCTATGACAGAGGTTGCTGGCCAATGCCTAGATAGTTGTCCAGAGACTGCTTGCGTTAGGGTCTCTCAAGGCACTTCCCTCACAGGCGTGGCACAAGAATTGAAGGAGAGAATGCCCGTCTGGGCCAAGATGAAGAAGGATGCGAAAGGACAACTAGTGTTAATAGATGTAGAGATTTTTAGAGGACGAGTAGGGGCCCTTATAGATAGTGGGGCCACCTGTAGTTATATCAGTAGAAAAGTGTTGCAGAAGTTAAAGCTAAAACTGAAGGTCCATAAATTAGAAGACCCTATAGTCAGCGTCCTCGCAGTCAATCGCACTATGCTAGTCGAGGATTACGTAAGGGAGTCCAGACATACCTCCCATTTGACATGGTCCTAGGAATGGACTCGGGAGAGGCAGCAGGGGCCACACTCCACTTGAGAGAGCACTAGTGTAGGCTCCCTAGTCCATCAGGCGAAGTCACGACAAGCCGCCTGTTCCATGTGTTAGGAGTAGATAACTCTTTGGCACATTGTTGCCTCGGTGCTCCCGCGTTCGCGCGCTTAGTGAAGAAGGAGCAATTAGAGGAACATATCTTTGTAGCCTATGTTAGGCCTGTTACTGAGCCTAAGGAAGAGAAACCCATTGATCCGGCTATTGCCAAGCTGCTGGAGGAGTTTACAGACTTAGCTAAGCCGCCTACTGGAGTAGTGCAGTGGCCCATCCAACATCGTATTGAGATAGAGCCTGGCAGTAGGACTCCTAAAGGAGCCATCTACAGAATGTCCCCGAGGGAGTTAGAGGAGCTGCGCAAGCAGTTAGATGAGCTCCTCGAAAAGGGTTGGATTATGCTCAGTTCATCTCCTTTTGGAGCACCTGTTTTGTTCGTCCCCAAGAAGGAGAGAGAGTTGAGAATGTGTATTGACCATAGGGGTCTTAACGCCATCACAGTGAAGAATGCAGAACCATTGCCCCATATAGATGATTTGTTAGATCGGGTGCAGGGCTGCAAATATTTCTCTAAGATAGACTTGAAGTCAGGCTATCATCAGATAGAGCTCCATCCTGATGATCACCACAAGATGGCGTTCAGGACCAGATATGAGCACTACGAGTTTATAGTGATGCCCTTTGGACTAACCAATGCGCCAGCCACCTTTCAGCGCTGCATGAACGATTTGTTTAGGCCATGGTTAGACAGATTTGTGGTAGTATACCTAGATGATATTTTAGTTCTTAGTAAGACCCTCGAGGAGCATGAGGGCCATCTTCGGCAGGTCTTGGAAAAGCTAAGGGAAGCTAACTTCAAGATTAACACGAAGAAGTGCGAGTGGGCCAAGATGCAAGTTCTGTACTTGGGCCACATCTTAGAGATGGTATAAAACCTGAGGACAGTAAGATACCAGCGATTAGAGATTGACCAACTCCCCGCACGTTGACAGAGTTGCGGCCGTTCCTAGGGTTGGCAAATTACTACAGAAAGTTCGTCAGAAACTTTTCCACTATCGCTGCTCCCCTCCGCAGGTTGCTAAAGAAAGAGGCAATTTGGAAGTGGGACAAAGACTACAGCCCTAAAGAAGTTACTACCCAGTCCTGAAGGTAGTCGATCCGTCTTTGCCTTTTGTTGTTACTACTAACGCAAGTCAATATGGCATAGGTGTTGTCTTACAGCAAGACGATGGCAATGACTATAGACCCGTGGAGTTCATGTCTGCTAGGATGCCTTCAGAGAAGGTTGCGACATCTATCTACGAGAGGGAACTCTACGCTCTCAGCCAAACTTTAGACCACTGGAAGCATTATCAGCTTGGGAGGCACTTCAAAGTGTATTCAGACCACGGGACATTGAGGTGGATGAAGACGCAAGCCAAAATGACACCTAAGCTTACTAGCTGGGCAACAGAGATAGATCAGTTTGACTTTGAGCTCAAGCCAATAAAAGTGAAGTATAATGTAGTTGCGGATGCTCTAAGCAAAAGAGCAGATTACTTTGGAGGGATAGTTCACTATGTGGATATAGGGAGAGACCTGCAACAGAAAGTCAAAGAGGCATATGCACAGGACCCTATTTATAGTGATCTCCTCAAGAGAGTCAAGGAGTCTCCAGAGTCTGAGCCAGACTACCGCCCTACAGATGGGCTACTATTTGAGAAGACTAACGGAGATGACCGATTGTGCGTTCCTGATAGTGAAGAGATCCGTAGTTTGATCTTAGGGGAATGTCACGACACCGAGGGACATTTTGGTTGGCAGAAGACATTGGCCAACCTCATACGCACGTATACATGGCCAACCTCATACGCACGTATACATGGCCAGGTATGAAGGCCGACTGCATAGAGTACGTACGTAGTTGCAAAGTCTGCCAACGGAATAAGACCACTACATGGGCCCCTCTTGGTCTTCTCAGACCCTTGCCTATTCCCACAAGACCTAAAGATTATGTGTCCATTGACTTTATGGATGTCAGGGTCAAGAGTAGGCATGGCAAGAGCCAAGTCATGGTTATAGTTGACTGATTTAGTAAATATGCAGTCTTTGTTCCCTTACCCGAAGAGGCACGGACAAATTTAGCTATAGACAAGTTCTTTGATCATTGGGTCAATGAACATGGTCTCCCGCTATCAATAGTTAGTCACAGAGATACCAGGTTCACTAGTCAGAACTGGCAGGAGTTGATGAGACTCTATGGCTCTAGGTTGTTGATGTCATATGGCCGTCATCGTGAGACTAGCGGTCATACTGAACAGATGAACAAAATCCTGCAGCAAGTTCTCAGAATGTATATTAGACCCGATCAGCTTAAACCACCAGTACCCCGCCCAGCCAAAGTTTTTTCACTTCCTGAATTCATGAAAGACGTCAACAGGCATGGTAGAGGCTCAGGAGAGCCTCGACACTAGTACGGGTGGTAGCCTGTTTCAAAAACAAAAACGAGCGACCAAAGAGGACACAAGCACCACAAAAAAAAAAAGCAAAAAAGAAAGAAAGGAAAAGAACAGTTGTGCACGGGAAATCCGAAACAACCTGCCAACCTACCTCCCAGAACGGCGCGGATGGCGGCGTCAAGATCTGGAGGGACTGGGGCCCGGCCCTGCAACTTTTGTTTTTTTCTGTGAATGTGGCGTGTCCTGGACTAAGGGCGCTGGACTTTGGAATGCATCTTCCCCTAAAGCATCGAAAGATACAGAGAAGATTAGCATGCTCTTGCACGCAAATATAGAGAATTGCGAGAATCAGGGTCCTCGGTAGGCCCAAGGGGCCCTGTTTGCAGCATTGCCCGCCCTAAGTGAAGGCGGAGGTGCCCGCCCTAAGTGAAGTCGGGCCTAACATTTCACAAGAGGCCTACGACTGTAAATTTCATATTTGGGGGTACAGGCAGTTGCGACGCGCCAGTTGGTTGAGAGAAACACAGGTCGAGCAACAAAGAAATTTCCACGGCCCTCCGGGCCTTTCCAAAGAATGCAGGCGCTGGGCGTGATTCGCAGCCTCATACAGAGACAGTTGGGCGCCCAACTGAACGAGGCCCAGCATCCCAGTAGCTGTTGTACACAGGCAGCCTTTTGAGGAGTGCAGCCAGGCTGCTCAAGCAGACCAGCTCTTTCCGTAAAAGAAAGAGCTCTCGCCAGGCAGCCTCATTGGGTCACTTGCTGGCTGGCGGCAGCGCTGCTGGAGCAATTGCTCGCGGGCTGGCTGCCGGCATTGGAGCAAGAGGCTGCGCACGTGCGGTCATGTGTGGGAGCAGGGCGCTGCTGAGGGCAGCGCCATAGCCAGCCTCCATAGCGGGCTCGGCTTGGGTACACAGTGAGGCGCAGGGGTGGTCTTCGGGTGTAAGAGAGGACAGGTGTGGGTGTTAAGTCAAGGAAGGGCGAAGGATGATGATGATGATGATGTGAGGGCACTTACCTTGTATTGGCGATGGTCAGCATATGGGTGACATCTTCAAGTACTTCGGGTTGCCGTTGATGTCAACAGTTGCATTGTCTATTATTAGGATGATAGTAGTTGTGTAGGAGTAGGCTGGGCGCTGAGCGCCAAGTAGGAGTGAGAAGGGACTGGACTCTTGTGTTGCTGAAGGAGAGAGAAAGCTCTCCATGACATTGGTTTTCAGTACTACGAACCTCTATTGGTGTATTATTGGTGCAATGCTGCTCTCTGGACATAGTGTGACTATCTGGCTTTTAATGTGATGGTGTAATCTGGATTTTTCATCTCGCCGTTGCTTATTTTCCTTGCAATTTGGTATTGGAGCTGGTTCATATTGCGCTTCATTGGTTCTTCGCAATAGCTATTGGTGCTTCGCATGAGGGGTGGGGCAGTGATAAGGCATTGGCGTTGAACATTAGGCGGCCCAGGGTAGAGTTGGCGCGCCAGGGAGCTATGTGGTGACATACGGGGTGTATGCTGGATGATGAGAGCTCGCTGATGTAGAATATTAAGCCAAGGTGGAACCGCATTCTGCTGTTGGTTGTGTCGAGGCAAAGAACGGTCATCATAATTGCACATCAGGTTGCCGGTGAGAAATCTGTGGTTGGGGGCAGCATTTATGAGGTACGTTGCTCTCTTCCTTATCTACCCTCTTCGTTACTTCTTACCGTGAGGAAGTGAGTTATGTCTTGAGAGTCCTCTCAATGTGAGGTGTCGCGAGCGCTCAACCTTGAGAGTCGACATTCTTCCTGGGCAGCAAGCTGGTGGGAGACGGGCGAAGCCTCTGAAGGGCCCTGGATGAAGCACTCGGGTCACGGTCACCATGCCAACCCGCTGGGACTAGTACACGCATGCTTTGCCGCAAGTCCTTGGTTCTGCTGCTTGCGCAATAGAGGTCATGCAGGGCATGCCAGCCCTTTGACAGACGCTTACTAGACCGTCTTTAAACATTTCTGGCTGGGGACTCAGAATTGAATCTGGTTGTGATCGTCGTCCTGTCTGCGACGCTAAATAATTAATGAGGAGATGGGGGCTCTCCTTAAGTCCCTCCTGATCAGCCAGATCAACCGGGTGTAAGGCTCGTTGCATGCGAGGGTAAATAAAGTGCAGTGGCTGGCATGTTCGGCGTTGACTTGGAGCACAGGGGTGGGCCGTATTGCACACCTTCAGACACGCTGCTCAGCCAGATGCTCAGGACGTTGACACAAAGTGACCACTCAAGAAGGATATAGGGGGAGGGGGGGATTCCGGTAACTATTCGCAGTGGCAATCAACAAACAATCTGCCATCAAGCATACATCTCCAACAGGAGATGTTATTTTTATTTTTGATTATCCAGTTGTTACAGACTTGACTAACAACTGACAGACAGCTACAGACATATTAGATCTTTGTTGTATTGCAATATGTTCTAGGGTAATCTAAAAATAGATTTCATATATCCTGTAGGACCTAACATTAGTTGTTACGATATCACCTAACTGTTTTTGTTCCATCCGACCGAAATTAGTTGTGATTATCGGTTGTATGTCAGGCTAAGGTAGGATTCAGTGTGGATTCTAGTTTAGATCACACACACTGTAGCTCATGAGTGATGCAAGCACTAGTGAGGAGGAGTTGTTAGTGGACGACCGTAGGACTACTCGTGAGACTGCTCGTAGTCGACCCTTGACGTTCTTGGAGTTAGGTTCAAGAGACGAGAGAAGATTGCGGAGAGAGACTAGAGAGAAAGCAGCGGCAAGGAGAGTGAGGGCAGCTGAGGATAGTGCTAGGGCTAGAGTTTCAGCTAGCACCGATACAGTCATGGCTACTTCATCTATGTCGCAAACCTCTTCACAGTCCACTTCGTCAGGAGTCAGTCAGAGTGGTTCTCAAGGGTCCATTAGTCAGACTACTGGCTTGCGAGTCAGCCAGCACACTCAACTCACGCCGGAGGATTTAGAAATCCGGCAAGCAGAAGAACTCCAGGATGAGCTACAGCGGCAATTGGACGAGGCAGCAGAGACGAGAAGGAGAGCAATCCTGAGAAAAGCTAGACCAGGTAGTAGAAGAGAGGAGCTAGGCAGATTGGAAGGACTAGATGAGGCGGCATTAGACCCTGTTGTTCGTATACTGCGTAATGCTTTACTATCAGTAGCAGAAGTGCAGAATGTCCAGCAGGAATTGCTGGCCGAATTGGTAGCAGGCCAGAAACAAATTCTGGCTGAACTCCGGGCTCCTCGTACGATGATGAGGCAGCCACAGTTTGTTGTAGTTCCCCCTATGGGTGCGGGTCCTTCATCGATGCCGCAACACACAGGGCCAACCTTCTCTCCTATGTTTTGCATACCCCCTCCAGGTGGTTTAGTAGCAACTAGTGGTCCGGTCCATAGGGTCTCTGTCGTACCATAGACGACAATGGTCACTACAGTCCCACTGTCAAGCCAGGCCCAGGTTAGTGTGCAACAGCCTGTTTCAGTGGCTATGCAGCCGCTGCAACAAGCCCCTGGGCCCATGCAGCCTATGCAATGGATGCCTAAAATACCTCTGATGAGTCCCAAGCCCTTCTCTGGCGATAGGAAGAAGGATGAGGACTTAGACACCTATGTGAGGCACAAGTTCGGTCAAAACTTCGATGCCTGGGCACAATCTCAGACATTGGAAGAGTTCGTACGGTCCGTGTATAACAGGTGGCATGACCCACAAGGGGCTCAGAAGGCCACCGATGCAATCAACAATTTTTGGTCCCGCAGGTTCAAGAATGTTAGAGAGCTAACAGACACCATAGAACGTTTACTCGTGCTACCTGGTGTGCGTTTTGATCAGAGGTTACCTAAGGTGCCTACCTGCAGAGGTAAGGACCAAGCTAGTTGATGAGGCCTATGTCGAACAGCACACCTTCGCTTCTTTTAGTAAGAAAGCTCTGGACATAGAGGCAAAGTTGGGATCCGCTCATCAGGTATCTCACGATGGTAGGAAGAGACTCCCCCAGGACTGTAAGAAGAAGGGTTAGTTGATGTTCGTTGACCATGATGGTCAAACGACGAAAATTGACGGTTTCCCAGATCTTGGGGAGGTGACAGAGCAGGATGGGGCCAGTGAGACTTCGGATGGGGGAGTCGTGGCACCTATCAAAGAAAAGGCTAGGGGGACCGGGAAGAAGAAGGTAGTACGGTCCACGGGCCAGGGCGACCAAGGCACACCTGCCTGGGTGAAGCTTGGTTTAGAATACGAGGTGTGGAGAGATAGAGTTGCTAGGGGCACATGCATGAACTGTGGCAATTATGGCCACACGTCTAGAACGTGTCGAGGCAAGAAAGTCTTGACGAGGGTAGCCTCACCAACGGTGGTGGGACTTTCTTCGAACTCTGGCGGTGCTTCTGCGAGCACTTCGCAGGGAAACACCTCGGGCCAGTAGGAGTATTAGCCGCTCTTACTCGCGCTGAAGTGGTAACATTGCCTTCCCCACTTCAGGCGTTGGCCAAGGCTAGTGACCCACGTATCGCCCCGCAGACACATTCAGACCCACCGACACTTTGTTCGAGAGATGTGTCTGAGGCCCTAGAGGAGTTAGAGACTGAGTGGTCAGGGAAGGACCCCAGGGACTCTTGGGCGATGATAAGTAGAGGTCCAAAGGGTGAACATTTCGTGGTAGAGGTTGATGTAGGTGGCCGGACGGTTGGTGCCTCGCAGACATAGGCTCTACACGAAACTTCATCAGTCGTGCTCGTGTGGATAGACTGCGCTTAGGGGACCAAGTGCAGCGGCTTAGCAGAACTGTAGCTTCTACGCTGGCCAACAAGCACCAAATGGTAGTGAAAGACTATGTCAAGGACATAGCCTGCACCTTCTCCTATGGAGGAGGGGAAGTGATCCACAAGATCTCCTTCCTGGTTAGCGACGAACTGCCATTCGATATGCTACTGGGCATGTACTACCTCGAAGTCTCGCAACTGCAGTTTGACTGGGATAGAAAGGTGTTGATACACAAGTTGCCAAATGGTAGGACCGTTGGGCTGCAAAAGCACAAGGCTAGTAGTCTAGTGGAAAACTACGGCTGCATGTGCGCTTCTTCTTTCTATAACTATTACAAGCAGAATCGCGAGGAGGGCATGTATCTAGTGTTTGTCTCTGAGAAAGGGGAGACCGCTAAATCACCCCCAGAGATAGAAAAAGTCATCGCTCAATATTCAGACCTTTTTGAGGAGCCCACGGGTGTGGTCGAAAGGGAGGTTGTCCATGTAATAGAGGTTGTCCCAGGTAGTAAGGTGCCTAGAGGACGAATCTATAGGATGTCTCCTGCGGAGTTAGATGAGCTTCGCCGCCATCTCAAGGAGTTCACAGAGAAGGGATGGATCCGGCCTAGTACCTCCCCTTACGGTGCACCAGTCTTATTTATCCCAAAGAAGGGAGGTCCATTAAGGATGTGCATTGACTATAGGGGCCTCAATGCCATCACTGTAAAGAATGCCGAGCCCCTACCTCGCATCGACGACCTCTTGGATAGAGTGCAGGGATGTCGGTACTTCACCAAGATAGATCTGAAGTCCGGATACCATCAAATTGCCGTTAGACCTGAGGACCAGCACAAAACTGCATTTCAGACCAGGTACGGTCTGTACGAGTTTGTGGTGATGCCCTTTGGTCTATGCAATGCACCTGGTATATTCCAGCACGCGATGAACAGGATATTTCATGACTACTTAGACAAGTTTATCGTCGTGTACCTCGATGATATTCTTATCTTTAGTAGGACTGTAGAGGAGCACGCTGAGCACTTGAAAATAGTGCTAGGTCTCTTACGACAGCACCAGTACAAGGTAAACTTGGACAAATGCGAGTTTGGTGGCACCAAGATCTTGTACTTAGGTCATGAAATCTCAACAGATGGATTGAGGCCGGAAGGTGCCAAGGTGGCCAGCATACGTGACTGGCCCGGACCTCAAACAGTTACTAAGGTCAGATCGTTTTTGGGGATGGCGGGCTACTATCGTCCGTTTGTGAAGAACTATAGTATTATAGCTTCCCCATTAATGGATCTAACTCGACTTGACACCCCTTGGGAGTGGACTGAAGAGTGTGAGGCAAGCTTCAAGAAATTGAAGTATGCTCTAACACACTATGAAGTTCTCAAACTTTCTGATCCTGAATAACCGTTTGTAGTGACCACAGATGCCAGCCAATATGGCATAGGTGCGATCCTTGCGCAACAGGAGGGGCCAAAGTTGAGACCTATGGAGTATATGAGTAAAACGATGCCTTCCCAGAAGTTAGCTAAGTCCACGTATGAGAGAGAACTATTTGCCCTATACAGAGCGCTTATTCATTGGAGACACTACCTCCTAGGGAGATTCGTCTATGTGAGGTCGAACCATGAGACTTTTCGCTGGATTAAAGCACAACTTGTTCTGTCGGACGCACTCAAAAGATGGATTCAAGTGATAGACATGTATGACTATCAACTTGATCCTATCAAGGGTACGTACAACAAAGTGATTGATGCATTATCGCGAAGGGCAGACTATTTGGGCGCGCTAGTGACCGAGTTTGGCATATCTAGCGATTTGACTCGATCATTGGTGGAGGCCCATCAGCAAGATCCAGTTATGTCTGAGATCATCCGTAGATTCAAGGCAAAGGATAAAAAGACTTTGGATGAATTTACGATGGTAGACGACTTGTTGTTTGTTGAAAAGGCAGGGAATAAAAGGTTGTGTGTTCCCAGTAGTGAGTCGTTGCGTAGTTTATTTTTAGGAGAATCCCATGATGCAACTGGTCATTTTGGTTACAAAAAAACATCAGCGAACTTAGTACAAAGATTCTGGTGGCCCTCCATGATGCTAGATGCAAAACGCTATGTTGAAACTTGTCAGGTTTGCAAAAGAGACAAACCAAGGACTCAGGCTCCGCTTGGGCTGATCAAGCCCTTGCCAATTCCTGAAGGACCTGGTCAGAGTGTGTCCATGGACTTCATGGATACTTTTGTGACCAGTAAATCTGAAAAAAGGCACATCTTCGTAATAGTGGACCGCTTTACTAAGTATGCAAGACTAATCGCTATGCCAAAAACAGCTAAAACTGACCACGCCATCAAACTGTTTACGGATAATTGGGTACGTGATTTTGGTTTGCCTACATCTATTGTTAGTGATAGGGATGTGAGATTCACAAGTGAACTGTGGCAATCAATCGTTGAACAGATGGGCACCAAACTCCAAATCACCTCAGGGAATCACCCTGAGTCAAATGGCCAGGCAGAACAGATGAACCGGGTAGTACAGTACCTGCTTCGACATTATATTAAGCCAAGCCAGGATGACTGGGAAGAGAAATTACTGCTCGTCGCCATCCTGTACAACAATGTTGTACACAGTACTACCGATATGACTCCCAACCAGTTACATCTAGGTTGGAACCCCAGAACTGCACTAGACTTTCTGCTACCAGAAAGACAACCCACTGCAGCACCTGGCAGCATAGACTTTGCTGTCAAATATGAACAGATGCTGCAGCAGGCCGTTGAACATATTAGGAAGTCTCAGGATGCTATGATCGCATATGAGAATAAGCATAGACGGCCCTGTAACTTTCAGGTAGGTGATAGAGTCTGGGTAAAGTCATCTGAACTAGGTCAGGAGATGGGGATATCCAGAAAGTTGATGCCGCAGTATTTTGGGCCCTGGGAGATCTTGGATATTGTAGGGGATCAACCAGATGGGCCTTCATACGTGATCCGTATCCGTGTACACCTACGCACATACCCTGTGTTCCATGCCTCCAAGCTGGCACCTTTCGCTGCCACTGACTTGTTTCCTTCAAGAAGATCAATGCTGACCCCCAACCATGGACGGCGAGGTGGACATCGATCAGATTGTGGAGCATCGAATGATGCCTGTTCCTCGACCATCAGGCAGAGGGCGCCCTCCTAAACCGAGAATGCAGTATCGTGTGAGCTTCAGACATCACCTCGATCCCAAGGAAGATCGCTGGTTCACACGAGAGGAACTCATGAGAACAGCACCTCAAGTGATTGCAGGCTATGAAAGAGAACGAAAAAGGGAAGATGCCTGCAAAATAAGAGACTTCTCAGAGGACTAATGAAGTAAAGGAGGAGGGAATGCGAGGATCAGGGTCCTCGGTAGGCCCAAGGGGCCCTGTTTGCAGCATTGCCCGCCCTAAGTGAAGGCGGAGGTGCCCGCCCTAAGTGAAGGCAGGCCTAGCATTTCACAAGAGGCCTACGACTGTCAATTTCATATTTGGGGGTACAGGCAGTTGCGACGCGCCAGTTGGTTGAGAGAAACACAGGCCGAGCAACAAAGACATTTCCACGGCCCTCCGGGCCTTTCCAAAGAATGCAGGCCCTGGGCGTGATTCGCAGCCTCATATAGAGACAGTTGGGCGCCCAACCGAACGAGGCCAAGCAGCCCAGTAGCTGCTGTACACAGGCAGCCTCCTGGGGCCTTCCGGAAGCTTCTGGGCCCAGGCCAGTGCAGCCAGGCTGCTCGAGCAGACCAGCTCTTTCCATAAAAGAATGAGTTCTCGCCAGGCAGCCTCATTGGGTCACTTGCTGGCTGGCGGCAGCGCTGCTGGAGCAATTGCTCGCGGGCTGGCTGCCGGCATTGGAGCAAGAGGTTGCGCACGTGCGGTCGTGTGTGGGAGCAAGGCGCTGTTGAGGGCAGCGCCATAGCCAGCCTCCATAGCGGGGTCGGCTTGGATACACAGTGAGGCGAAGGGGTGGTCTTCGCGTGTAAGAGAGGACAGGTGTGGGTGTTAAGTCAAGGAAGGGCAAAGGATGATGATGATGATGATGATGTGAGGGCAGCGTTGCCGCGATCTTCTGCCATTCCGTGAGCCAGTCACGTGTTGCTGTGTTGCCTTGTGTCATGCCGAAGAGACGGTTGATGGCGAATGTAGGTGCGTCGTCCACGATGAACCGCTTCTACCATAGCCGTGTTAACTCTTCCCATGAGATCTTGTCTTTCAGATCTGCGACGTCGAAGCCGTGGGTGGATGCCAGGTGGCTTAACCAGGTCTGTCATCCGCCCTTTGAGTTGAGAAATAGGGCGCCGATGTACGCGTGCTTGGCGACGAACAAAATCCGAAGTTGCATCGTAAAGCCTTCCCACCAGAGGACCGGGTCTTGATGCGTGTAGTCATCGAACTTCTCAATTTGGAATGTCGGCATCTTGTAATGCGTTGTGCTGTTGCCATCCTTGTTAGGCAGCTGCAGTTGCTGAACCTCGGTCTTCAAGGTATCCAACTGTTTGTTGATGGTGGTTGGCGCAGCGAAGGTGCTGAAGTCGCCGAGCATTGCGACGACGTGGTCGACGCGTTGCTCCAGTTGGCGGGCAGAGGGTGCATTGCTGGACTCGCCAGCCTCCGGTCTTGGTGCAACTTGCTCCAAGTCCTGCATACGGGAATCAAGTGCCCGTGCTGGATCCTCATGCTGAGCCTTGTGGTTCCACATGGTCCGCTGCATATTCGCCAGCTCGGACTGCAGGTGGTTACAAGTGTAAACCAACCGAGCCACGAGTTTGGCCATGAATTCCCTGTGCTGCTCTTCTGGTGTCGCGTCGTCGTGCCCTTCAGATGGTTCAAAGTGCCAATACTTGAGTCTTTCGATGCTGGCGGCTTCATGCCGCTGCAGCAGATCCAGGGCTTCCTTTCGGCGTGCCTAGGTATCTGCATCTGCTTCGGCCTGAAGCCGCTGCTTCTCAGCTGTTGCCGCTGCTTCAGCCTGTAGGCGGGCAGCCTCGGCTTCCAGCTGGCGCTGTTCCTCAGCGTCGATCAGTGCGAGCTGAGTCTGGAACCGCTGTTTGTGGTCGGCAATAGACTCGTTGGCTAGTTGGCCTGGCATGCCCAGAGCTGCGCCCGTCATGGTGGCGGGGCACTGCTGACGTGGCACTGTTACTGCTGACGTGGCACTGCTGACGTGGCACTGTTGCTGACGTGACACTACTGACGTGGCACTGTTGCTGACGTGGCACCGCTAACGTGGCACTGTTGCTGACATGGCACTGCTGACGTGGCACTGCTGACGTGGCACTGCTGACGTGGCACTGTTGCTGACGTGGCACTGCTGTTGTGGCACTGTTGCTGACGTGGCACTGTACCAACCCGGAAATGCATGCAAAGGGGTGGGTGGGAGGGAAAACGTAGGTAGGTAACCAACCCAACAATACTTTCCTCCCGACCCTTATCAACAGATAAAAAAAATAAAAAAATAAAAGAGGACTACTTCCTTTTTTTTTTTTATATATCTGTTGATCTGTTATGAGTGAGACATGTCAGAAGAGTACTATGAACGAGATCTAGGCTAGGTTCCGCAAAGTTTCGGCTTTCACAAAATGCGATTTTGAAAAAAAAAATTTTTTTGCGAAATAGAGTAGAGATGCGATTTTCAGAAGAGAACTAAATCCAGTTTCTGAGAATATGGCAATCTTCTAGTATGCCTAACGAAATGTTGGTGGGCTTCGCAAGATTTCGGTTTTCGAAAAAACATTTGCGAGATAGAATGGAAATTCGATTTTCAGAAAAGAATAAATCCGGTTTCTGATAATATAACCACTTCTATCGTTATCCTAATATGCCTAGAAAACGAAATATTAACATCAGAAACTTTCAGCTATGTATGCGAAATATCAGAGAAACGAAATGCTACTATCAGGAATTTCCAGATAAAACGAAATGCGATTATCAAAAATTTTCAGATATTTGTTGCGTGAAAACAAAATACTAATATTAGAATTTTTTAGGTAAAACGAAATGCGATTATCAGAAATTTTCAGATAGTTGTTGCGAGAAAAGAAAAATTTCAGAGATTTGATGAAGTCCTACTTGATTTACTAATGAGTAATCAATAGATCAAGCAAGCTGGCTACTTGATTGAGCGGGTCCTCTGAATGAGAGGTCCGCTCCGATACCAAACTGTTGCATATTGTAACGGTGCAGACCAGAACAAGAACCAACCTCTCAATACAGAGTACAAGATAGCGTAGCGGAAGACTTAGATACCAATGATCCGAACAATCAATATTGCAATGCAGCCCCGAACATACATCATCATCATCATCATTCCATGGTGTGAAGGGGTCTGGCGCTCACACAGGAAGATTGTGCCAGCCCCAACCATACGCAAACGAAGAAGAGGGGGGTTAGACGAAGAAGAGGGGAAGATGGGAATGTCGTCAACACCAAGTCTTCGGCACAGGCCCAAATAGTCCCTCGTCAAAATGTCTGAATCCCAATGTCGAGTTTGGATCCAATGTCGTCAAGTCTCAAGTCACAACTCTCTCTCTCTCGGTAGTAGTCTACTGATACTGAGAAGTCAGGTGGTGCGAGGGTGAAGAAGAGATGGTGGACTTAGAAGAGGAAGAAGAAGAACTCTCTCTCTCTCTCTCTGTCCAGTACTAACCTGTGAAGATGGCGCCTTGATGCAGGTACCCCGAAGATGGAGCTGGAGCTATGGCGCCACAGGTAAGTACCGCTGGCCTCCGCCAGCCATCTTTCTCCAACGCTACCACTACCAGCTACTAGCGCCCTGCGCTGAAGACTACTCCTGCAGCTATGAGCGCCCAGCGCTGAAGACTACTGCTAGCGCTAACTACTACTGCAATGCTCCTCCTGAGTGCTGCGGCCGAATCCTGAAGACTACTCCTGCCTTTTGTCCAACTACCTACCCGTGAAGTGCATGGGAACTTCCTATGTACTACTCGGGTGCCTCCTGACTGCAGGGCGAGGCAGTCCGGGAGGCTGCTCTTGCCAATGCCGAAGGGAGTCAGGGGCTGCCGCTGCAGCTCCTGCTTGAGGCTGTCGTGGGGAATAGGGCAGAAATAGCCTATTCCCGAAACCCTGTTTTTGTGCCTGAGTCTTAGGGTAGGTCGATCTTATGAGGGCCCGAAAGTGGCCCTCCGTTTCAGGCTGAAAAGCCTCAGGGCTGAAAAGCCTTGTTTTAGGCTGAAACGACATAGGGCCTGCAGGCCCTCGTTTTTCAGTCTTTCAGGCTGAAATGACAGGGGCCTGTAAGCCCTTATTTCTAGGCTTTTAGGCTGGAAATGCGGGACGGGCCCTGCAGGCCCGTGTGGCTACGCAGTATGCCACATCAGCGCATCTACCCCTAGGGGTACCTGCGTCTGGTCGGGCTACATCGAGGCTCTACACTGTGTATTCGTGGGTGGTGGCAGCCATAGCTGCCTGTTCCTTCGTCAGAGTTGTCCATCTACACTGAAGACTTCATCCCAAAACCTGTTCTTCATCAGGGTGGTTGGCGCTGGCCTCTGGGAGGCTATTCTGGTGTGGCGCTACTAACTGGGTGTAGGATAGAGAGTGGGGTGTGAGTTCTGAGAGTGGCGAGATACTGGAACAAACTCTGTTACGATAATTGGTTGAGTTGGCTCATCATCAGTGCGATTTCAATTGTTATCCTTGCAGGTTCTTCTTGTGATTGGTTGTTGGGAGTTTGTCAGAGAGTGAGAAACACTGTGTGTCTTCTCCCCATCTTTGCATAGCTGTATTCCGCTGCCTACGCTGTTCTGTGTGCAGTGTGGACTCTGTCTCCTCCTCCCCTTCTCTTATGCATGTATGGGCGTGTATGAGATTGTATGTGTGTGAGTGGCGGTAAAAATCGTCAGACAACCAAGTTCATAACACACGGAGTCCCTATCACCTGAACAAAAGAGACTCCATGCAGAAAGACGAGACACACAGACTCGGCAAGTACCATGGGGTGAGTGCACATCCATAGGGCAATGGGATAGGCTGAAGGCTTGGCAAGAGTATACAAACTCCAGCTTGGTCAATTTCGTGGTCAACAACTCCAGTCAACGCCCTGGTCAACACCTCGATCAGCGCTGGTCAACGCCCCGGTCAACTCCTCGGTCAACGCAGGTCAACGTCCCGGTCAACTCCTTGGTAAACGCTGGTAAACGCTGGTCAACGCCCTGGTCAACGCTGGTAAACACCCTGGTCAACGCTGGTAAACGCCATGGTCAATGCTGGTAAACACCCTGGTCAACACTGGTAAACACCCGGTCAACGTTGGTGAATGCCTTGGTCAACGCTGGATATGGCTGCCAACCCTTTCTCTCTCACTTTCTTTCACCTTCCTCCTTCTTCCTCCTTTCTTTCTCACTTTCTTCCTCCGTCAACCCGGCTATGTCTTTCTTGTTCCTCCTTCGTCTCTCCCTTCTTCTTCCTCGGCTATAGCTTCTCTCTCCTTTGTCTCTTCTCTCTCCTCTTCATTCACTCCGTGTCCGAGCTCGGCGGCTATGTCCGCCACCTTCTTCCTTGGACCACACAACAATCTTGTATCACTCTTCTCTCTCTTTCTCTCTCTCTCTCTCTCTCTCTCTCTCTCTCTCTCTCTCTCTCTCTCTCTCTCT
>BFEA01000232.1:1415858-1430670 GCA_003427395.1 Chara braunii
GAGAGAGAGAGAGAGAGAGAGAGAGAGAGAGAGAGAGAGAGAGAGAGAGAGAGAGAGATGCAAGGAACCAAGCAATGAGAACGAAAATAATCCCGAATTCAAAATCTCATTGAAGACCAAACGTGATTGAGCCGATTTGAAAGCAGAATACCAAAACGAAATGCAAACGAATTAAGGAGCAAACAATGCTCACAAATCAAGGAGCAAACAGAACAATGAAGTGTTTTGGTAAAGAAAGTCCAACATTTTGTCTGCAACATCAAGACAACAACAATGCAGTAGCCTTACTCAGGTGTGTCTGCCCTAAACTACTTTGTACTACTTCTACACCTCGTGGCATTTACCACCTATCTCATTGTCCATATGTCACTCGCCCAATGCTTCTCAAAGAGTCTGCTCATACAGGTTTCCTCCACCAAACACCACGTCAGAACCGCCAGTCCCACTGCCTTCCTTCTTCCCCGACCTCCACACCTCACCACCTAGCTTCCCTGCACCCACCTATGGCTGGCACCCTTTCACAGCCATCAGAACGACTCTGTAATAACCCTGTTCAGAAGTAGCCTGGGGCCCTAAACTCAGGCCCAGGCCATGCAGACCTGAGTCAGTCTGCGCTGGGCTGTGTGACCAAGACACGCCCAGGCCTAAGTCTGTCGAGCGGGGCTGTGTGACCGAATGCTGCACACAGGAAATTCAAGAGTCAAAGTCAACTGTAGAGTCAAAGGTACCGCACCCAGGCCCTTGGTTGGATACACTCACTTGTTGTGCGCAGGTACCCAGACAGCATCCAGGCCGGAGGAATTCGGTTTCAGGGCAATCTGGGCCCTCATTCGCATCGAGATCTGGACGGCCGAGGGATACAGCATCCGGGGTCCAGACCCCGCGTACATTACATAAGAACTGACTTCCTGGCTTTGACATTCATTCTGTCTTGCGTTGATGCTGAGTTCACGCGTTGACTTCAACGCTGGCTCGACGCTGCGACGCTGGCTCGACGCTGCGACGCTGGCATTGTGACTTGGCGAGGCGCTGCTAGTCCGGCATGGTGGCCGGCTTGCTCCTGTCTTCTTGGCATGCTGACGTGGCAGCTGCCATTGGCTATCGCTGATGTGGCTGCTGCCACGTGTTCTATGGCTGGGACTACGTAATCGGCATTGCTGTTCTGTTTCGTTGTCACTTCAGGAGGAGATCAGGATTGTGGAGAGTTCGAGGATACGTACTTGGTGGTCTTCATGTCGACATTGCCCCAGATGCTGATGTGGAACTGATTAGACGTGCCACGCGGCACATTGAGGATACTTTAGATACTCTTTCAGACTATTGGTTATTGAGGTGGTAGTTGAGGAGGGAGCCCGAAGCAGGAGTGGGCATTGTACTTCCTCTCCTTTGTCTCTTCTCCCTCCTCTCTCTTCGTCTGTGTATGATTACCTCACCTCATTCTGTCYGGTGCGATTTTGACTATTAGTAATTATCAGCTGATGGACATTTATCTGGGCTTGCATTGTTGAGAACTGTCTTCACGATCTGGGTTCATTGCAATTTGGTATCGGAGCAGTTCTCCTGACGACGACATTTGTACATTGAGTATGCATCAGGTGGCGCGCAGGTAAGTAAGGTTGAGTAGGTGATGATGTGGCAAGGGATATGCTGGGGGTGTTGACGTGGCACATACCTCACTGGCAAGAAGACCTGACCGGAGCAGCTGACGAGGTACAGACTCCACTGGCGAGAAGACATCCCTACCAGGGTGCTGACGTGGCAGTAGGGACCGCGACCAGGGATACCGCATGCCATCCAGGATCGTGACAGTGACGTGGCATCGCGATCCCATGCTGACGTGGCACATATAGTGCTGCGTCTGAACACCCTGTTGATTGCTGATGTGGCAGTTCTTGTGCTACTGACATGCGACAAGGTCTACTGCAGATGCAGACGTGGCTATGGGGAACAAGACTGACTGCTGACGTGGCTGGAAAAAGTCATCACACCTGTCTTATGAGGTGGTGACTACTTGCTGACGTGGCAACAAACCCTTTTGCTGACGTGGCATAATCTGACTGGCTGGACGACGACGGCATCTCAACGTGACGCACGGAAGTGGCACGTGGTGAGCATCAGACTACGCATTGTTGACGTGGCATCCAATTATTGATAGACTGGACACTGCAGAGTGCTGACGTGGCAACATTGCTATGTTGGCACTCCCGGGATGACACGTAGCAGGCAGGATACTGCCAAGTAAGAGGTGCGCTCTAAGGATGACAGCGGTACAACTGACTGTTACACAGCTGTAGTGCCAGCTGTCAGGGAGAGTGCGTGATCGCACTGACATCAAGAAGACACAGCAGACTGACGAAGGTTGCTGACAAACTGTTTGTGATTATTGTTGGCATACTTACCTGTTGTTGTTGTGTGTGGTGTTTGCGTACTTGTGTATTGTGTCTGATCACACGGGCCTGATGCGGTACGTGTACACTCTTGCCTAGGACGTCATCACACAGGCAGACAAAGAACAACAATAGTTAGAAATAGAAATTAACTGATTCTTTTTCCTTCAGTGATTAGAAATCTTGCTGTTGTAGATCAGTGCGGTCGTGGAATTTATTATTGTTATTAAGTATTTATTGTGCGGCAGACGCACATCGCAATGTCTCATTTATGGAATTGTTTGAAATTGTCGGTTCTCACTCGTTTCATTCCTTTCTTTTTCTTCCCAGTCTCACTCACCTTCGCTATTGATGAGGGGACTCCTGACCCCCGAACCAGACAGCAAGTTGAAGAGGGAAAAAGAGTCTTGATTGGTCGTTTGGATCAATTGATATCTGAACTCCATGACACTGGTGCTGAAGTAGAGGCACAAGTCCATGCCTAGTTTGATTTGAAAGCAATTCATGCTGCTATCGAATCAACTGAGACTGGCGCCGATGTCTTGAAAGTTCAGAATGAACTCATCAAGTGTCGTCAGACACTTGACACGATTATTGTGGAACAACTTGCAAAGATCGCAGAACAGAAGGAAGAGAAAGAAGTTGATGTGATTGAAGAAACCATAGATGAGAACATTAGACAATTGGAAGAAGCACTTAAGAAAGAAAAAAAGAGTAAACAGGAAATAATAAGACGTAAAGAAAGAAATGTACAACAAGAACAAAAAGTAGAAGAAATTAGACAAACTGTCATTCACACTGAAGGCTAAGAACAAACAATCTCTTTGGATCAACTTGTGACTTACCTCGCTCACATGGAGATGAAAATTGACCAGACAAATGCACGGATTGATGATATGGTCGTGGGATTACAAACAATCACGAACCTGGTCAAAGGAAAACAACATGTGATAGAGGAAAGCGAAACCGGAAAGGAAGAGAAGCCGAAGAAATTGATGGGAGACGCAATGAAGTCTCTCAAGGTAGAAACAGAGAAGACATAAAAGAAACAGGCAGAGAAGAAAGGGGAGCCTTCGAGTCCGCCGAAGTCTCCCAGGGGAAGCAAAGTCACTACCGCATAACCTAAGAAACCAAAGAAGAAAGAAAAAGTTAAAATGAAATTGCCTTTCACGTTTTGCAATAAGAAAGATAAAAATCTGCTTTTGTGGATCGCAGAGATTCAAACGTATTGTAGCACGACCCCTGTCGAACCTGAATCCGAGGTTGCATTCTCTACTTCTTGTCTTGGTGGGGAAGCGACGGAGTAGGTTCTGGCCGAAGCCGATGCCGCAGGGTTCGATGACATCGGGGAGTGGGCTGCAACTTTGAACCTCAAACAATTCCTTGGGAAGATTAAGGAACGGTTTTTGGACAAAGCGACGGCCGACAAGGCCTTTGACCAGCTCACCACGATTGGTCAAAAGCATTGGACCTCTGTGGAGTCGTTATCCCGGGAAGTTGATCGGTTGCTGCAGGTACCGGGATTGAACCTGCAAGACAACCAGGTTTTGTACATCTATTCCCGTGCTCTGCCCGAGCCCATTCGTAGACAACTCGTGGCAGAGTCCACGTGTGGTAAGTATAATTATAGGCAGTTCGGTATCTGGCTCTCCAACGAGAGCAAATGACTTCTCAGGTTAAGAATTCTTATGCGTCGGTTGTGAAGTATGGTCCCTCGTCGTTTTTGATGATGATACCATGGAGAAGTGGTCATTGGAGGTCGAGGGTGTGGCGAGCAGCAATGATTCCGGGAAGGGGGAAGTCACTGCTGTTGTGGTCAACATGGGAGGACCAAGACTGCTAGTCAAGAAGAAGAAACCACGCTCGTTCCCAGAGCACCCCGGAATTGCGGCAGGGAAGCCTTGGGAAAATATGGGCCTGTCACAAGAAACATGGCAGGAACGAATGAACAATGCGCAGTGCCTGAAGTGTGGCATTGCAGGGCATGTAATTGCATGATGCCCGTTAACCCGGAACCCAAAAGCGAGCCGCCAGTAGGAGTAGCATCTGCTCCTACTGAGTTTAAAGGTTTGGATCAAGATGAAGGTAAGGCGCCTACTAACCCTTCCAACCTTTTGACTCGCATGGCAGAGGATGGTTCTTCTTCGGCCCATCGTCCAGAACACCTTGAACCTGTCTTATGTTCTATCTCTCTGGACGACTCTCTTGACGAGCTTGGTAACGAGTTGTTGGCATTATGAAGCTCGTGGGCTAAGAAAGCTAAGTCTAAGGGTGACCTACTACTCGCGGATGTAGAAATCGCACGTACACGCGTAGGTGCTTTGTTGGACTCAGGATCCACCGTATCCTACACATCCGAGAAAGCAATCCGCAAGTTGCATCTCGGAATGAAGGTGAAGAACCTGTCTAGACCTATCACGTCTATTTTGGTCGACAAAAGCACGATCACTGTCTCGCAGTATGTTGATCGTGTGAAGTGTCGATTTCGAACCAAGGAAGGGAAGATAATTCTTCACGAGGTATCCTTCCTTGTAGAAAAGAATCTACCGTTTGACTTGATTCTGGGAATGGATTGGCACGACGAAGCCAACCCAGACATTAAGTTCAAAGAGAAGGTTGTGCAATTGCGAGACGCACAATCTGAATTGAAACCTATCAAACTGTTTCATAAATCTGGGTTTGACTCTAGTCTCTCTTTTTGCTGTACGAGTTACCCAGCATTTCGATCGATGGTTTCAAAGAAAAAGTTGGAACAGGAAGTAATGATAGTCTTGGTTAAGAAAGCAGGTGAATGTTCTAATTCCTACCCTCCTTCGATTGAAAAACTCTTAAATAAATATAAAGAATTATTCACCGAACCGACAAGAATAACTGCGCGTGCTATAAAGCACACCATTGAAATTATTCCTGGAAGTAAGATTCCCAAGGGCCCTATCTACCGAATGTCTGCTAGGGAACTTGAGGAACTAAGAAAACAACTGCAGGACTTAACAGAGAAAGGATGGATTCGCCCTAACTCTTCTCCTTATGGTGCCCCTGTCCTATTTGTGCCCCAAAAGGAAGGTTAGTTGCATCTCTGTATTGACTACGAAGGGTTGAATGTCGTCACTGTTAAAAACGTTGAACCGCTTCCTCGCATTGACGACTTACTTGACCAGTTACAGGGTTGCAGGTACTTTAGCAAGATCGACCTAAAATCTGGGTACCACCAGATCGAGGTGGAACCCTCCGATCAGCATAAGACCGCTTTCCGGACCAGGTATGGCCATTACGAGTTCGTGGTAATGCCCTTTGGATTAACGAATGCCCCTGCTACTTTTCAAAGGTCAATGAATGACTTGTTTCGTTAATGGTTGGATAAGTTTGTTATTGTCTATCTCGATGATATTCTAGTGTATAGTAAGACACTAGAGGATCATGAGAAGCACCTTCGTCTGGTGCTAGGGAAGTTGCGTGAGGGCAACTTCAAGATCAATCCCAAGAAGTCTGAGTTTGCTAAGTCCGAAGTGTTATACTTAGGACACATAGTGAACGAAGAAGGCCTAAGGCCGGAAGAGAAAAATATTTCAACAATTCAAGATTGGCTACAACCTAAGTCTATAACTGAATTGCGATCTTTTCTTGGTTTAGCCAGTTACTACAGGAAGTTTGTTAGAAACTTCTCACTGATCGCTGCCCCAATGCAAAGATTGTTAAAGAAAGAAACTATATGGTTGTGGGATAAGGATTATGAGTCTTCCTTTCGGAAATTGAAGTACACCCTGACTCACTACCCGGTTCTTAAGATTGCTGACCCGTCTTTGCCTTTCATTGTCACCACTGACGCAAGTCAGTATGGGATTGACATTGTTCTCCAGCAAGATGACGGCAAGGGCTACAGGCCCATAGAGTTTATGTTTGCACGATTGCCATCGGAAAAGGTTGCCCACTCCACCTATGAAAAGGAGTTGTATGCCTTCGTCTATGCACTAAACACGTGGAAGCACTACTTATTAGGGAGACACTTTACTGTGTACTCAGACCACTCTACTCTGAAGCGGATAAAGACACGGCCTAGGTTCTCTGATAAGCTGGTACAATGGTCTGCGTTTATTGATACCTTCGATTTTGAATTGAAAACGATCAAAGGTAAGTCTAATGTTGTTGCAGATGCATTGTCCAGACGGAGAGATTTCTTTGGTGCAATTGTCTCTTACTTGGATATTGGGAATGATCTAAAAGACCAGATTCGCCAAGGATATACTACTGATCCTATCTAGAAACCAACCATGGATATCCTTGCACAAGATCCGTCCAAACTCCCCAACTATAGAATGACTGATGGATTGTTATTCTTGATTGACCAAACCGAACAAAGACTGTGTATTCCTCATAGGGAAGAGATTAAAAGTCTGTTGATTGGGAAATGTCATGATTCTGAGGGTCATTTTGGTTTCAAAAAAACATATGTTGAAGTCAAAGAACGTTTCGAATGGAAGGGACTTAAAAAAGATGTGCTAACATATGTTCGTACTTGTTTAGTGTGTCAGAGAAACAAGTCATCGCATGAGAATCTCCTTGGAATTTTCAAGCCATTACCTATACCAAGCGAATCAGGTGAGTCTATCTCAATTGACTTCATGAGTTTGGTTAAAAGTCACAATGGTAATAGTCAAGTGATGGTAATTGTGGATCGTTTCTCTAAATACGCTATGTTTGTTCCCTTACCAGCAGAAGCGCGTACTGAACTTGTCATTCAAAAATTTCAGATGCGATGGGTCACTGAGTATGAGTTCCCTAAAACCATTGTATCTGATCGAGATGTCAGGTTCACCAGTCTGCTATGGCAAAAGCTATTGGAAGCTTATGGCACACGACTGACCATGTCGTTAGGGAGACATCCTGAAACGAACGGCCAGACTGAACAGATGAACCGTCTGTGCCAGAAGCTTTTGCATATGTATATTCAACCCAATCAGATTGATTGGGACGAGAACTTACCTAAAATTGTGAGTGCATATAACAGTAGTGTTCACACTTCCACGGGATGAACCCCAAATGCACTTCACAAAGGGTGGAAGCCTAAACGTCCCATTCATGTACTAAACTGGGACCAGTTTCTTAGGTTGCCCCAGGGACCCGAGAGTATGCAATTTTGTTTCAAGAGGACATTCAGAAAGTTAAAGATAATCTAAGGAAAGCTCAACTACGGATGATTGAACAAGCCAACAGGCACCGTCGACCGTCTACATTCAAAGAGGGTGATTTGGTTTGGGTAAAATCTAAAGAGTTTTCACTAGAAGAAGATGTGTCCCAGAAATTGCTACCTGTCTATTTTGGACCCTTGGAAGTTCTCAAGGTAGTTGGAGATGCAGAGGGACCGTCTTATCGAGTTGATATTCCCCCTCATCTCAAAACATATCCTGTCTTTCATGCGTCCAAATTGTTGCCTTACGTAGAAGGAAATGAGTTTCCACACAGACCCTCTATGATTTCACCATACATGGATGGCGGATAAGAGGTTGACAGGATCATAGAGCATGGTTACTTCTCTACGGGAGGACGTGGACGACCTCAGAAGCAGTTCAAGGTACGTTTTAAAACTCAAGCACCATCTGAGGACAGGTGGTTTAGTAAACGAGAACTGCTTGAAACTGCTCCTGATATTGTCGCTGCTTATGAACGAGGGTTAAAGTCTTAAATATTTTTGCGGTGGAACTCGAAAATGGGCCGGCAGGAATGTAATAACCCTGTTCAGAAGTAGCTTGGGGCCCTAAACTCAGCCCCAGGCCACGTAGACCTGAGTAAGTCTGCGCTGGGCTGTGTTTCCAAGACACACCCAGGCCTGAGTCTGTCGAGCGAGGCTGTGTGACCGAACGCTGCACACAGGAAATTCAAGAGTCAAAGTCAATTGTAGAGTCAAAGGTACCGCACCCAGGTCCTTGGTTGGATACACTCACTTGTTGTACGCAGATACCCATCCAGGCCGGAGGAATTCGGTTTCAGGCCAATCTGGGCCCTCATTCGCATCGAGATCTGGACGGACGAGGGATACAGCATCCGGGGTCCTGACCCCGCATCAACACTACATAAGAACTGACTTCCTGGCTTTGACATTCATTATGTCTTGCGTTGATGCTGACTTCACGCGTTGACTTCAACGCTGGCTCGACGCTGCGACGCTGGCATTGTGACTTGGCGAGGCGCTGCTAGTCCGGCATGGTGGCCGGCTTGCTCCTGTCTTCTTGGCATGCTAACGTGGCAGCTGCCATGTGCTATCGCTGATGTGGCTGCTGCCACGTGTTCTATGGCTGGGACTACGTAATCAGCATTGCTGTTCTGTTTCGTCGTCACTTCAGGAGGAGATCAGGACTGTAGAGAGTTCGAGGATACATACCTGGTGGTCTTTATGTCGACATTGCTCCAGATGCTGATGTGGAACTGATTAGACGTGCCACGTGGCACATTGAGGATACTTCAGATACTCGTTCAGACTATTGATTATTGAGGTGGTAGTTGAGGAGGGAGCCCGAAGCAGGAGTGGGCATTGTACTTCCTCTCCTTTGTCTCTTCTCCCTCCTCTCTCTTCGTCTGTGTATGATTACCTCACCTCATTCTGTCTGGTGCGACTTTGACTATTAGTAATTATCAGTTGATGGACATTTATCTGGGCTTGCATTGTTGACAACTGTCTTCACGATCTGGGTTCATTGCAGCTCTCTTCAGGCGCTGCTGTTTGCCAGCCTCTCGTCCAGCAGCACTCCCACGTTGCTGCAAATGGCCAAATGTGTCTCTAGCAGTCGGTCTCCTGACTTTTTTGCTGGATGGGATGCAACTCGCTAGCCCAGTAGGCAATGCTTGATCCCTAATGGGTCTGTGCACAGGTCCAGCCTTTGTGACTAGCTCGCATGCTGGGCCCACCGGTTAGTTCGAGGGGCTGCTTCTGCGCCTGGGCCCCATAGTACCCCTGTGGGCCTCATTGAGGGTCGGTGGCACTATCTCAGACCCGCCTTCACTTCAGGCAGCCCGAACCCTTTTTCCTCAAGTCAATATGGCCGTGGAGGCCTGGAGCCTTGCATTCCCTCCCCCTTGTTTTGAAAGTCCTTTGAGAACCCTTTCCTTGTTTCAGGTGCTCTCCATTCAGAGACCTCTCGTAGTGTCAAAGAATCTGAGGAGCAAATTTCATCAGTTTGTCCCGTATAAACCCTTGATCCTCCTTGGGATCCAGGTGATGTCTAAGAGCCCACTCTGTATTTCATTTGTGGCTTCAACAGTCTTCCCTTTCCTAGAGGCTTTGGCACAGGCATCACTTCGGGTTCCACGATGGAGTTCATGTCAACGTGCCCATCCATGGGGGGCTGCAGCATTGATCACTGAGAAGAGAACTGAGCATTTGGCAAAAGGGTTGTAGTTTGGAAGCATGGAAGACATGGTGAGTACGAAGATGAGGAGGGACATGTACTATGTAGGATGGGCCATTAGGATCATTCCGTACTGTATCTAAGATAGGCCAGCGACTGAAGTATTGTGGCAGCAGTTTGTGCAAACTTTCCCATTCTAATCAGAACTTTGACGACTTCAACCATACTCTATCACAAACCTGAAATGTTGGCAGTCGTCTATGCTGTTTTCTGTAACTGTTCCGGTGTGATCTCTAATGACTTTACCCATACTCTATCATTGCCCACTTGAAACGTTGACATTCTAGTGCCGTTGTTAAGATCCTGACCAATTTCGAGATACACATCCATCAGATAGTACAATGCCGTCCAATTGCAGAAAGAAATGAATGAACTTGAGAGGAGAGAGAGGATTAGAAGAAGAAGAAGTAAGAAAGAAGAAGAATATGATGTACACCAGCGCAGACAAATGACAACGCTCTTCTTCTTCGCCCAACAATCTCCTCCTCCTTATCTCCCTCTTCTCTTATTCATACAAGAAATAATAATACAATGTTGAATGGCTGAATCAGAATCAATGTCCGAGTTCCTCTTCTACTGCAGGTATCACTTGAGGTCCACCATAGCCATGGCCGCCTCTCCCACTCTTCACTCTCGTAGGCCGGGGCTATGGCGGACTACTAGGCCTTGCCCAGATGCCCAAAGGACAACCCAAAGCAGCTATGGCTGCCCTAGCTCAGGCCGCCATGCCTGACCCGGCCTCGAAGCTCCTTGGTGTAGCTCTCCCCAGTTGGGGACTCCCTGCTGCAGCGCCCACCAAGGTGATGAAGATGGCTGCCACCATAGCCAGGTAAGTACCCCTGGCGCTCCTCCCCCTTCCTGTCCTTCTTCCTCCTCCATGTCCTTCTCCTTCCCCCAGCAGCGCTGCTCTTGGATAGTGCTGCTCCAACCGGTGCTCCAACCAGTGTGTCGTCAAAATTGCACACCGAGAAAGAGGCTGGGCTCTTAGCCCGGCTGGGAGATATAGCGACCTGCTTGCCTCTTCGGGGTGACTTCCAGGCCGCTCGGCCTTCCAAGCAACCGGTACCTCCTCCCTTTCGGAGGGAAACATCATTGCAGACTCTGATATTGCCCGTACAGGCCCTAGACCCAGACTGGTTGGACTGGTATCCGCCTAGACCTAACCTACAACTACTGGGCCTCTAAAAATGCCACTTCTGTCTTCTTCTGCTCGGCCTCCAGTACCCGCACATCTACCCCTTCAGGGTGCGGTACCGCTACTTGAGTGTTTTTCCTGCTGCAATCCCTCAATGTCACGGCCACACGTAAGTACCGGCCCTGAGGGCCCAATGAACGAGCAAGTGCCCTTGTGGGCCACACACACACTCAAGCCAACCAGCACTCAGACAGGCATGGTCGCACACACACTCAAGCCAACCAGCACTCAGACAGACATGCAGTCCAGCAAGCGTGCACACACAAACTTAGTAGCAGGCGGGAAACTCAGCAAGGCATTCAGTCTATGGGCAAAACTCATAAATCAGTCTTGTGTTTCAGTCCATGTTTGGACGGGTCATCACACTAATCCCCCCTCAAGAGCGAGGTCCCTTCGAGCGAGTAACTCATTCTGAGTCCTCGACAAACACATCGTAAGCAAGCAAGGCAAAGAGGTTCCTAGAATACTCCGTCGCAGTAAGCCTTGCGGAGATCTTAGGAGTAGCATTAGCTGCAATTTGTCGCTCGTAGGCTTTAACAACGCGTGGTGCGCTGCGTAGCATTTCCTGCTTGGAAATCCAGTACAGGTCGTCCAACGGGTAATACATGAAGTGAACCTGGTACAGTCTGTTGCGTCCCTTCCCTACGTGCTGTTTAATTCTGTCTATCTCATGCCCGCCTTTGATTGCACGAGGGATCATGTCTTCGCGATAATCAAACGTCTTAGCGTCACGGTGGAGGTACAGTTTCGATGCATGGAACACGAGGTATGTGCGCAGATGGGATGGCACATCAGCAACGTACGAAGGGCCAATATGATCTTCACCAATCACATCCAAAACTTCCCAAGGACCATAATAGAGTGGGAGGAGTTTGCGAGAGACTCCCTCTTCTTTTGAAAATTTAGACATCTTGACCCAGACATAGCTTCCTACCTGAATATCCGACGGTTGGTGCCTTTTGTTTGCATGATGGATCATGGCGTGCTGTCGTTTGGTCATTGCTGCAATGGCAACTTTGAGCAAGCGATCATACTTGGCCTTGAAGCCAGGCCTGCCGGGTGTTAAGCCAGTTGGCTGTTCAGGGAATAGGTAGGAAAGCGGATTACGGATCTGCCAACCGTAATGTCCAGCCCAAGGGGGGGGGGGCGCACGAGAGCGGGTCGTCACTCGAGATGACGCAGGAAAAAAAAGGGAGGGACTAGGAACAATAAGGAAAAGAGGAGAAGTCGGGCGCTGACGGAAATTGTCGACAGAACGGAGGAGACGGGCGTGAGACGGGAAAGACGGAGGGCACCTGGGACGACCCAGGGGGACCCTGGATCAAGCGCAACAATGATAAAAATAAGATAACATAATGTCAGGTGGACGGGACCGTTCGGGCCAAGGGTCCGGATGATGACCTCATCCCTCCTAGATCCTAGGAGGGCAGTCCGGACTGCAGAGATAAGGTCCTTGGGGCATTATCTCTACAATATCTGAATTTAAGCAACAAAAATAAAGAAAAATGCTGATGTGAGTTGGCCGGCTCATTTTTGGGCCTTAGATCTGAAATCTGATCTTGCGGAGGAGGAGATCTAGCCGTTTTTTGTGGGCTGACACAAAACGGCTAGCTCCGGAATGAGTTGGCAGCAAAATGGAGGGAAAACAAAGAGAGGAACAAGACAAAACTGCGTATTGGTATTTGGCCCAAGGATTGGGCCAGATACACCAAAAAAATTGAAAATTGAAGTAAAAGGCTCAAATTTGGGCCGAGGGGAGCTTGGGGGTAGCTCGGAATGATGAGAACCATGGAGCTCAACCAAATCCAAGGCTGAGATTGGAGCCGCCACTTGAAAATATGCAACGGCCTACCCAAAAGAGGCCTAGACCAGGAAAAAGACGAAAAATTGGGCTTTAGGCCCTCAAAATTCCATAAAGGCAGCATTTTGGGTAATGGTACCTCAAAAGACAGCTCTTTTCGAAATGAAAAGAGGCCGGGGTAGGCCAAGGGGTAGTCCGAAAGGGTGCCGGCCACTCGGACTGCATGTCAGATAGGCCAAAACCGGAAATTTGGCCTTGGGGGTACCTCGCTCCACCTAGAGGCACGTGGGGAGGCCTAGGGGTTGGGCGGTGCACCAGTTTCAGCCTACATAAGCTGGAGGTGCAGGCCGCCACTCCCACTCGAGCATGGGAGGAGCCCATGCTGCCAAAATGAGTCCGTGAGTGAGTACTAGTGGGATAGAGCAAGGAAGTGAGAGCCGGAGTTTGCCTGGAGCGTGGCTATGGTGATAGGGTTGAGGGAGAAGGTCTAGAGGCTAGGAGGGAGCAAGGAGAGTGGTCCGCCATAGCCCCCAGGCTATGAGGTAGGAGGAGAGGCTGAAAGGGGTCCCCTTAGCCCTTCTAGAGGGAGGGACTCCATAGCCTTAGAGGTAGGAGCCGGCCATAACTTGAGAGGAGGAGTGAGAGGAGGAGAGAACTTGGGAGGTGGGGAAGCCATACTCAAGGAGCTAAAACCAAGCTTGGGACTCCATTGCCTAGGGACCAACAAGAGGTGAGTGGGAAGGGAGGAAGTTTCCCCTCCTTCTTCCTTCTTTCTTCCTCTCCTTCTTCTTCTTCTTCCTCTTCCCCCTCTCCTCCTTCTTCTTCCTCCACTTCTTCTTCCTCCTCTTCTTCCCCTTCTTCCTCCTCCTCCTCCTCCTCCCCTTCTTCTTCTCCCCCTTCCTCATCTTCTTCCTCCCTCCAAAACTGTGATTTTTGYTGATTTTGATGCTTGTACATGTTGCGATTCATCTTGGGATACTTCGGTGATCATTCCCCTAGTGTAGATACTCTCAAACTTGTCATTTTGCTGATTTGGATGCTTATGTGTGTAGCGCTTCATCTTGGGATACTTCGGTGATCATTCCCCTAGTGTAGATGCTCTCAAATTTGTGTTTTTGCTGATTTTGATGCTTGTGAATGTTGTGATTCATCTTGGGATACTTCAGTGATCTTTCCCCTAGTGTTGATGCTCTCAATCTTGTGTTTTTGCTGATTTTGATGCTGGTGTGAGTTCCGATTCATCTTGGGATACTTCGGCGATCTTTCCCCTAGTGTAGATGCTCTCAATCTTATGTTTTTGTTGATCTTGATGCTGGTGTGAGTTGCGATTCATCTTGGGATACTTCGGTGAACTTTCCCCTAGTCTTGATGCTCTCAATCTTGTGTTTTTACTGAATTGGATGCTTGTGTGTGTTGCGATTCATCTTGGGATACTTCGGTTATCTTTCCCCTAGTGTAGATGCTCTCAATCTTGTGTTTTTGCTGATCTTGATGCTGATGTGAGTTGCGATTCATCTAGGGATACTTAGGTGAACTTTCCCCTAGTGTTGATGCTCTGAATCTTGTATTTTTACTGAATTGGATGCTTGTGTGTGTTGCGATTCATCTTGGGATACTAAGGTGATCTTTCCCCTAGTGTAGATGCTCTCAATCTTGTGCTTTTGCTGATCTTGATGGTTGTGTGAGTTGCGATTCATCTTGGGATACTTCGGTGAACTTTCCCCTAGTGTTGATGCTCTCAATCTTGTCATTTTGCTGATTTGGGTGCTTGGGTGTGAAACGCTTCATCTTGGGATACTTCGGTGATCATTCCCCTAGTGTAGATGTCATCAAACTTGTCAATTTGTCGATTTGGGTGTTAGGGTGTGAGGCGCTTCATCTTGGGATACTTCGGTGATCATTCCCCTAGTGTAGATGTCATCAAACTTGTTAATTTGCTGATTTGGGTGCTTGGGTGTGAAGCGCGTCATCTTGGGATACTTCGGTGATCATTCCCCTAGTGTAGATGTCATCAAACTTGTCAATTTGT
>BFEA01000232.1:1459949-1482326 GCA_003427395.1 Chara braunii
TCTGCTAGAACATGGAACCATACGTCGCCATATGTTTGTCTTTTGTGCAAGTGGTGACGAGTGGGGCAAGGCCCTTTTTTTTTTTTTTTTTTTTTTAGTGTGGTCCGATGGACCACGGATCAGATTTAAACTGATCAGAACAGCGTATGAGTTCATGTTCTAGCAGAAGATTCATTCCTCTATCTTTTTCAGTTTCCTTTTCCTTGGGGGAAGACCCTTAGGGCCACTGCTCGAAGGAAAAGGAAAAAAAAAAAAAAAAACAGATGAATGAATCTTCTGTCAGAACATGGACTCATACGCTGCAATTGTTTTGTCTTTTGTGCAAGTAGTGAGGGGTGGAGCAAGGTCAGGGAAACGAAACAAAAGAAAGAGACAACTACGCGTAGTTGTAACGTGTAACCCATAACCGCCGGAACCAGTGGAAAGCAGACCTGACTTCGGATCCAGAACATATATTGCTGGCCTGCTCCGTTAACATACAGTATTTGCCGAATGTCTCTTCAGACATTCGGATCTGTGCAGATGCACTGAGACCCTTCGGGTAAAAGACAATTCAATAAGGAATTCGTATGTTCAGGGGTTCTAGACCCCCCAAAAGACAATTCAACTCGGCCTTTTGGCTAAGATCAAGTGTAGTATCTGTTCTGATCAATTGAAAGAAAAAAAAAAAGATATATTCAGGGGTTCTGGACCCCCCCCAAAAACAAAATGCAGGGTGCCGATGGGGACTCGGAGGGGGAAGGCAAGGAGAGGTGGGGGGGCGGGGGGCAGTGGGGGTCGGGGGTCAGCGGGGTGCGGGGACCGGGGGTGCAGGGACCGGGGGTGTGGGGCCTGGGTGCCGAGGCCGGGAGGGTGCAGGGACCGGGGGTCCAGGTCCAGGGTCGGCGGGGGTCCCGGGGTCGAGGCCGGGGTGCTGGGTGCCGGGGGGGGGGTCCCGTGGGGGTGCCGAGGGTCGGGCGGGCGCGGGGGTCTTCAGCGGGGTCTGAGGGTCGGCGCCCCCGCGGGAGGGGGTCCGGGGGTGAAATCTTGGGCCCGGCTTTGCCCCCGGGGTCCCCGGGTGACAACCCTGGATAGCGGTAAGTATGGACTGCAGTTGTTCTCCACACTGCTCTTTGGTCAACAAGGGGACAGTTTCCAAGATGGCCTCCTGACGTTTCCGGAACAATTCCTTCCTCTCCTTCTCTGTCTCCTGTTCCCTTTGGATGGCACTATCTAGGAGTGCTTGCAAATACGATTTCTCCACATCGCTGGCTGCATCTAACAGGGTCTTCCACCTGACTGAGGTTAGTCATGGCTGGGCCATTTTCGGACCGTTGTCGTCAGCAGGTGGATCAGAGAGACGCCAATCAGTAAAAGAATCAATCGGACTCTCAAGAGGTACACTCCCCTTTTCGCTTGGATGAACACTCCGTTTCCCAATCCTTGCCCATCCCAGATGGTCACTTTCCCTCTCTTCCTTTTCCCTCTCCCTCTTCTCTCTCTCTTCTTTCTGGTTGCGAGTCACCACGGACATCGAAACTCAACTCAGAGAAACAAACTGAAAAGCTCAGAGAAGAGAAGGTAGAACTCCTAGCCGGAGCGGCATTTCATTTGGACTTAGAGAGAAGCAAACCAAAGAACAACAAACAAATTCACATGAGAGATCTGATTCAGCGACCCAGTCTGGTCAGACTGCATGCGAGGTCCTCTCGAGTCCAGTCTGACCAGCTCTGTGACCGTGCAACAAATCAGACAACGAGTGACTAAATACAACAATGGAGAATTGAGTGGTGTACTGGGTGCGAATCAAGCCACGGACTGTGCAACCAAAAGCATGTGAAACGTCTCAACCGAGATCCCCTCGGCAGTGGGTGTCCTAACCAACAAGAATAAAACTCCGGATCTCAGTCAGGAAGACAATGGACTAATGCCAAACTGATTTGGGTCCAAAGGGCTCTTAATGTTTGGGCCCGGTCCCACTGGGTCCCAGAGGTCCCACGTAGGCCGCGACCAGGTCCCAACCAAGAGGAGTCCCACATGGACTAAGTCCAGTTTCTACCACACCGAAAACGAGATTTCAACTTCCGACAGAACCTACAGACTACAACCGTTCAGAGATGAAAAGACAAAGCAATATAGAAAGACTCAGCATTCGGATCAAGATACTTCATTTTCCATCCATTCGGTGAGTAGGTAGATCACACACATTCGATCACAGAATCAAGACCACAGAGGAATAAGAAAAGAAACCCAGAGTAACCCCAGCAAGACAAACCATACCATGCACACACACATGGGCATCCCGTAGGTGCACGGCACTTACCTGAGTGGCCTTGAGCTTAGAGATGAATAGAACTCACCCCCCTCTCATGTGATCCTCCTGACCCCTCTAACGGTACCCCTTCACTAGTGTCCTATCTCTTAGGAGGGTCTGACTCCAACACCAAAGTGCAACGCTGGATCCCCCGTCGATGCTGAAGAACAACATAGCAACTTGCAGTCCGTAGATGCTGAGTGGCCGCTGACCCTCAAGCTCGCCTACTTGAGGGCAGCCCTTAAGTTGCCAAGTGTCTCCCTTGAATCAGATTCCAGGTGCGAGTGCCTCTGACTGTCGCCTCTCTCAAATTGCCGCATGAAGTCTCCTCGAAATGTCTCGCCACCCTAATCTCACTCTCAAGCAACCTGGTTAGGTTCAATGTCGACCCCACATGACCCAACCAGGTGGGGGCAGCTTCCCTTAGCCACGCTGCCCCACTTCCCTTAACCAACCAACCCTAACCCTAAGTGTTGCCCTCAACCACTTAGGTTAGGGTTAGTGCCGCAAAGTCAACTCTCACCAGCAAGTAGAATCCGCTCTGATACCAATGTTAAGATCCTGACCAATTTCGAGATACACATCCATCAGATAGTACAATGCTGTCCAATTGCCGAAAGAAACGAATGAACTTGAGAGGAGAGAGAGGATCAGAAGAAGAAGAAGTAAGAAAGAAGAAGAAGATGATGTACACCAGCGCAGACAAATGACAAGGCTCTTCTTCTTCGCCCAACAATCTCCTCCTCCTTATCTCCCCCTTCTCTTATTCATACAAGAAATAATAATACAATGTTGAATGGCTGAATCAGAATCAATGTCCGAGTTGCTCTTCTACTGCAGGTATCACTTGAGGTCCACCATAGCCATGGCCGCCTCTCCCACTCTTCACTCTCATAGGTCGGGGCTATGACGGACTACTAGGCCTTGCCCAGATGCCCAAAGGACAACCCAAAGCAGCTATGGCTGCCCTAGCTCAGGCCGCCATGCCCGACCCGGCCTCGAAGCTGCTTGGTGTAGCTCTCCCCAGTTGGGGACTCCCTGCTGCAGCGTCCACCAAGGTGATGAAGATGGCTGCCACCATAGTCAGTACCCCTGGCGCTCCACCCCCTTCCTGTCCTTCCTCCTCCGTGTCCTTCTCCTTCCCCCAGCAGCGCTGCTCTTGGATAGCGTTGCTCCAACCGGTGCTCCAACCAGTGTGTCGTCACACTTGCACACCGAGAAAGAGGCCGGGCTCTTCGCCCGGCTGGGAGATATAGCGGCCTGCTTGCCTCTTCGGGCGGTGACTTCCAGGCCGCTCGGCCTTCTGAGCAACAGGTACCTCCCCCCTTTCGGAGGGAAACATCATTGCAGACTCTTATATTGCCCGTAAAGGCCCTAGACCCAGACTGGTTGGGCTGGTATCCGCCTAGACCTAACCTACGACTATTGGGCCTCTAAAAATACCACTTCTGTCTTCTTCTGCTCGGCCTCCAGTACCCGCACATCTACCCCTTCAGGGTGCGGTACTGGCCTACCCGCTACTGGAGTGTTTTTCCTGCTGCAATCCCTCAATGTCACGGCCACAGGTAAGTACCGGCCCTGAGGGCCCAATGAACGAGCAAGTGCCCTTGCGGACGACACACACACTCAAGCCAACCAGCACTCAGACAGGCACGGCCACACACACACTCAAGCCAACCAGCACTCAGACAGACATGCAGTCCAGCAAGCGTGCACACACAGACTTAGTAGCAGGCGGGAAACTCAGCAATGCATTCAGTCTATGGGCAAAACTCAGAAATCAGTCATGTGTTTCAGTCCATGTTTGGACGGATCATCACACCGTTGTGAACTCTAATCACTTTACCCATACTCTATCATTACCCTCTTAGCTTGATAACTATTAGAGTTGGTGCTGTAGCGGACTTAGAATCAAGAAATGGACAGTTCAGTGGCATCCTGGGCTTACATCCTAAGTGTAGCTGGTTGGGCACCCGTCCAGTTGCTGAATGAACAATGTTGTCACTTAGAGTGTGACAAACCAATGACCTGCGGCAAACTGTCATCCCAATCATGTCGATTGGAACCAATATTGTGTCGTAACATGTGTCGCACCATCGGGTTAATGGAGTCAGCTTGTTCGTCTGTTTTTAGTGTGATTACCTGATGTCATATTCAGTTCATACCCTATGAATTTGGCTAGATTCTGCCATGTCAAGTGCCCATCTCTGTCACTTGCTATAGTCTTAGGAATTCCAAAGATTTTTACCCAGTGATTAGCAAATCCGGGAATAACAAGTTCAGTCTTTGCAGTCGTAGGCAAGAGTACGAGTCCAGCACACTCTGGATATCTAGCAATCGTCACAAGATCTGCTTGTTTCCTATCCTGCTGGTCACAAGCATGTTCATGAAGGCAATGGCCAGAGATTGGCCTTACCCATCTCTGTCACTTACTATAGTCTTAGGCAGTCCAAAGATTGTTACCCAGGGATTAGCAAATGCGGGAATAACAAGTTCAGACTATGCAGTTGTAGGCCACAGTATGAAACGAGCAAACTTTGGAAATCTATCAATGACCATCAGATCTGCTTGTTTCCTATCCAGCTGGTCACAAGCATGTTCATGAAGGCCATGGCCAGAGATTGGCCTGACCCATTAGGAGTTGGAAGTGACTTGAATAAGCCTAGTGGAGTAGGTGTGCAGCGCTTGCCTCTCTGACAAACCTGAGAAGTTGAGTCGGCAAGAACTCTCCACAGATGCTTGAGCACCTCTCTTCATACCAGACCACCAAAAGCTCTGCAAAAGACTAACATAAGTCTTTTTGAACCTGAAGTGACCTGTGGTATCGTGACACTCTCCTAAAAATAAACTAAGCAGAGGTTCAATATATGGTATACCCAATCTTTCATCCCCATCTTTACTAAGGAACAGCAATCCATCCACCATCATGAACTCTTCGCACACCTTCCTATCTTGTGCAGCGATATGTGTGATGATTTCATTTCGAATTTGTGCCCTTCGTAAGTTTGTAAAAGCCTACCACCTATTGCCATGCATCCCTTCAATACCAAACTCAGTGACCTGCAACCTGATGATGTCTGCCCTCCTGGACATGCATCAGATACCTCATTATATTGCCCTTTAACATGCTTAAATGTAAGGTCATGCATGTCTATGACTTGCATCCAGTTTTTCAGAGCATCGGACAATGTGGGGTTGCGTCTTGATCCATTGGAGCATCTCCTGGTCAAACCTGACCTGTCTACCAGGGAGATAGTTCTTCCAATGCTTCAGTGCCAGATAGACTATATATCTCATAGGTGGAATTTGTCAGCTTCTCATATGACATTTCTTGGACATATACTCATGAGTTCAATTTCTTCCCCTCTAATTGCTGTAGTACCGCGGCTATCTCATATTGGCATACATCAGCAGTACCAATCAATGGCTTACCGGGATCTGAAATCTTCAGTATAGGATGCTACATGATGAGAGACTTCAGTTTTTTTAAAAGTCCACTTACATTGCTTTGTCAAGTCCCAAGGGGTGTTTGGGGCGGACCCACCGCTTGAGGTGCTACGCCTGGGATAGAGATGGAGATGGAGGATGAGGGTGGAGCAACATGACACAGCGCAGCTCCCACGCAAGACTCCAACGAACGTACTTCAAACTGTGCGAATGTAGAATGATCCCAAGTACAGACTCTGGCTGGGGTCTACCCCAGCGAACTGACTGGACTGGACTGGACTGGCTGGTACCGATAGAGGTACCGGCCTGGACTGGACTACCCCAAATACAACACAGGCCTGTGAGAACAGGCCAAGGGGCTGGTCTCACAGGGCAACTAGAGGTCCGCTACACGATCCTCGACCTATGATGGATCGCCTAGATACAAGCACGCTTCCGCCAAGAAGCGGAACTCTACCAAAGAAAAAGAAAACCTGAGTAGTCTAGGATGCGGAGCACGCTCCATGCTGAGTCCATGTGATGCAACCTAGGCTAGAAAAAGTTGCAAAAGCAGCAATGTCATAGCTAACAGCCTAAGTGAAAGCAGAAAGCAACTAACTAGTATTCATGTCCTAGGAAACCAGAAAGTAATGACAACTAAATCCTAGAATGTTGGAGGCAGTAGCCTCAGTCTGGAAACAACTGACTAGTGTACAAGTCCTAAGAACAGTCAACACAAAGACAACGAAATCCTAGAAATGGTAGAGGCAGAGGCCTCTGTGTAAGAGCAACAAAACAATAACAAGACAATCATATGTCACAGGAAGGGTATGTCGCAAACCACAGGGTGGGATGGTCCCTGAGGGTGGCAAATGCAGCCTAGGGGTCGATAAACTCCTAGGGGCATCCACACATAATGACAGGGAGACATATGTCATCAGGCTCAATAAGGGTAGGGAACTGGGAGCGAACAGAACCAATGACCCTAACAGATAGACCATCAGGGCAGGTAATGCTCGACTAAAGGGTTGACCACTATGTAAGGTCGACCATGCAAGGAAATAAGGGAGCCTGGTATACTGGGCGCACCTAGATGAAGCATGCAAGGCTGCCTAACTAGGGCGTGAGGGCCAACAGAGGGTAGAAAAAGTGATGGGTAAGGGAATCATGCAAATGACTCCTAAAGTGAGGGAAGTCGGAGATCCGTAAGCTGGAAAGTCAGGGCAACGCTACGGTCTCGATGCCTATGCGTATACCAAGGGAGAGCCCAACTCAGAGGAACCCGGCTAAGGGAGACCATCAGGTGACACAACCAGGGTACTGTATGCGGAAAGTGGTAAAAGAGTGACGGCGTCTAAAGTAGGCAGAACTGATCGTGACGAAGTCCGTAGAGCTTCCAATAACGTACACGAAGAAAAGCCCGGAACGTCGTCGAGGAAGGGTCACAACATCAACGAGCTGAAGTAGCAAAACTGGAGTGGATGGAGTACTGAGAAGTCAAGGACGTGGGAAGGTAAGTCAGAGTCAATCATCGTATCGAGCAGGACGACGACGAGTGCGCTGTGGACGCTCAGAAGCATCCGGCTGCTGCTGAAGGTCTGCCTCAAATGGAGCAGGCTCGACTTCAGCGATCTCCTCAGCCGGGGGAGAAGGAGGAGGGTCAGTGGGCTGAGGAGGAGCAGTCAACCCATCACGACGAGCACGGTCATAGGCACGCACCAACATGCGAGTATGCTGCAAGTGCTCGAGGGGCTCCCAAGTAGCCTCCTCATAAGGGTAACCCTTCGAACGTATGAGATACTCGACGTGCAGAGGGTTGTCGTCGGTGAGTCGGCGACCAATGATGTCTGAAATGAGGAACTCCTCGTGGCCGTCCACCATGATGGGAGGAGGGCGCTCGTATGGTCGTCCAACGAAACGCTTGGGCGATCTATGGTAGGGACGCAGTAACGAGACGTGGTAGACATCGTGCACACGAGCCTGGCGTAGGTAGTCGGGCAGCTTCACACGGAAGCTGGCAGCGCTAGATGTCATATCAGAACCGACGACCTGGAGAATGCGGCAAGGGTCAGAGAAGCGATACCGGAATTTGCGAAACGTGTCCGCTTCGAGCTATAAGTGGCGGGCGTCGACAAGCACATCATCACTGACTTTGAATGGATGATCCACCCTCGATCAGTTCGCATGTGCGGCCATGCGAGTCTGGAAAGCGGCTATGTGTTGATGCGTGGTCTACATGATCGACGTCATGTGTGCAACCCAATCATCTAGCGTGGGACAACTCGTGTCGGGGTGCAACTGTGATGGTCGAAGGAAGTCCGTGGGAACACAAGGGTGATAGTCGAGGTCAAAATAGTAAGGCGACATCCTCGTGGCTAGCGAGACGGCGTGTTTGTAGGCTATCTCCACGTGGGTAAGATGGAGATCCCACTGCTGGTCCTCAGGAACAATCTTTCGGAGAATATCTCCGAGATTCCTGTTCGTGACCTCGGTCTGACCATCAGTCTGGGGATGGTAAGACGAGGAGAAGCGGAGTTGGGTGTCGTACACCTTGTGGAGTCGTCGCCAGAATCAGTTGGTAAAGCGTGGGTCACGGTGAGATATGGTGCTCAGGGGTAAGCCGTGGTCATGCACGACTCGGTCAAACACGATGCCGGCGACCTCACGTGCCTTGATGGCATAGCGACACAGAACAAAGCATGCGCGCTTCGTGAAGCGGTAGACGGCGACCACGGGGGGTCGCAGGACGAAGAGGACCGATAAAGTCCATCGAGATGGACTGCCAACGACCCTTAGGGATAGGAAGAGGTTGGAGCAAACCATAAGGCAAGTGGTTTGCACTGTTCACCTCCTGAAAGGTGGGATACTTTGCGGCGTAGTTCTTCACAAAGTCCTTGCGCTTTGGCCAGTCGTACACGCGGCTCACACGAGCCAACGTCTTGTGGAAGCCCATATGACCGGCGGCTGCCTGGTCATAGAACTTTGCTACTGCCCAGACACGTAGCTGTCGGGTGGAGGAAACGCAAATGCGGGGCTCTCTGGTGCCCTTGAACCATGCCAATATACAAGATCGTTGTCCCCGAGAGAGTCGTTCGGGACACTCTTGCCACTCCAAAGGGTCACATGGATGTCACGATAGTCGGGGCAGTGGCGGTACTGAGTGCGAAACTCGTCGGTCACCGAGTGGTGGACGGTGGTGACCGAGATGGCAGCGAGCTGGATCTGCTCCAGATCATGGTCAGGGAGTCGGGATAAGGCATCTGCGACCCAATTGGTCTTACACTTGATGTGCTCAATGGTGAAACTAAACTCAGATAGGTCGCTCCACCAATGAGCCTGTCGAGGAGTGCACTTCGACTTCGAAAAGTTTAGACAACAGAGTTGTCTGTGCGCACCATGAATGGTGCCCCGTGTAGGTAGTGACGCGAATGTCGAGTGACATAAACTACTGCGAGAACCTCACGTTCATCAGCAGTGTAGTTTATCTCGGCGGGCAGGAGCTGACGGGAGTAGAAGGCTATAAGACAATCACCTTAGCGATACTCGAAAGTGTCGTCCTCGGCGATGGTAGGAGAATAGTCAATAGAAGGCTCGTCATTAGCTGAACGAGTAGGCGTCATGCGGGAAGTAGTGGTAGGGGTAGGAGGTGGGAAGTGAGGGATGCGAGGATGAGAGGAATCAGGAGAGGAGGGAAAAACATGAGAAAGCACTGCTCCTACAGTAAAATCTAGATCATCGGTGGTAAGGATAAAAAGGCGATCAAAATCGGGTGGTGGAGAGCCGGTGCAGATGTCACCGCCTTCTTGAGGGCGTGGAAGGCGTCCTCGTGGAGGGGTGTCCAAGCCCATAGCTGGTTCTTCCGAAGGAGGGTAGAGGTAAGGACATGAGAGTAGGAGGCGTAAGCTTGGATGAACTTACTGTAATAACTCGTAAGTCCAAGAAAACTGCGAAGCTACTTGATGGACTCAAGGTTAGGCCAGTCCGCGATAGCAGTGATCTTCGAGTCGTCCATGTGGAGACCCTGGTCAGACACGTAGTGTCCTAAGAAATCCACTTTGCATTTGGCAAAACGGCACTTGCTCAGCTTGGCGTAGAAGCCATGTCTACGCAAGCGGTCAACGACATCGCGGAGGTGTCTTAGATGCTTCTCAAGGGTACGACTGTAGATCAGGATATCGTCGAGGTAGACGAAAACGTACTGCTTTAGGATGTCCCTGAAGATGTTGTTCATCGCCGTCTGGAAGGTAGCGGGTGCGTTGGTGAGGCCAAATGACATCACCGTAAACTCATAATGGCCGAAGCGCGATCAGAACGTTGTCTTCGGTTGGTCCACTGCAGCGACGCGGATCTGATGGAAAATGTCGTGGTACTCTCGAATGAAGTCACGAACTGAGGGCTCCAGGTCGGCCGTATAGCGTGCGAGCTCCTCGACGTCAGCATCGGCGTGCGACGGCGGGGTGGACTCGACGGTCGGCAGAGGGAGGGAAGTAGAGATGGGAGCCATAGAGATAGAAGGATGATTTGGCTCTAGAGAGATGAGCTCGACATCGGGACAGGGTGGATCATAGTGCAAGAGATCCGTAACATTCACCGTAAAGAAGGTGACGTCCTCCTGTCGGATGAAGTGAGCGAACTGCCAATGCGAGGTGACGGTAATAGTAGGAGATGGTGTGGGCACGAAAGGCTCCAGGGGAGGAGAATCAGGGCGTGGTGTCGTCGTGGTACCTGTGAAAGGTATGTGATACGTTTGTCCACACTTCGTTCTGAGGACGAGAGTGTTGGCCGCCCAATCAGCCTCGGTGCTTCAGAACCGACGAGACCACGGAGTACCGAGAGTGAAACCGTACCCCGTCTCCATCACATCGAAATGTGCCGAGGAGCAGTGGAAACGAGACGTCGGGGGACGATCAGTCGGCTCGAGGGTGAGAAAGAAAGGGATGTCGGTGACTGGCTGATCAAAGAAGCGCTGGGTCTGACGAAGATGGGCTTGGCTAGATCTACTTATTCTCCCCAGCAAGAACCATCCGTGAGAGTGAAAGGTACTGGAGGCTTAGGGTAGTCGGTGTAGAGCTTTGGTCCGAAGTTGCAAATCAGATTGACACCACTCTCTTCAAGCTCCCTCTCTTTCTCTTCAAGGTACTTCGTTGCTGAGATCCAAACTGAGTCAAAAAGGTCATGAGTTTCCTTGCCCTTCTTCACGTATGGCCTCAAATCGTGGACAGTGCCGCCTGCGAATCGGGTGAGGATAACAAAGACTGATAGGTCCCCTTGCCTAAATCCAACAACACTGGCATATTGGTGTCGGAAGGCATCATTGGAAGCAATCCTATTGAGACAAGACAGGATTGTCTGCTGAACTGGGAATGATTGGATTGCACTCATGTGCCGATGTTGGACATTGGAACAAATCCTTTGTTTTGAGATGATATCACTGTCTGATTGATTCTGACTAAAAGTTTCAAGTAACCCGGACTGATTGAGTGTTGACCGGATGTTGATTGAATGCTGATTGAATACTGGTTGAATACTGATTGAATGATGACATTGATTAAACACTGAGATGTCGTATCACCGGACGTTGATCACTTGACATCAGAATGTCGAAAAAACTACAAATCATGGCAAAACTTGCTAACTAAAACGTTGGTGGAGTTTAAGGAAAGAGAATCCGGGCACCCTCGCGGTCACTTGAGCTTTGCCCTAACCTGCTCCACCGTCTCTAGCAACGAGCCAGTGTTGTGCAGTTTGCCACTGCAATCATAAAAATATAAGACGTATTCAATAAAAAAAAATTCCCCTGCCAACTGAACAGCTTATTCTCGATGAGACTGCCTAAGAGAATCCATGTCCCGACATGCTTCTTCTTCTCATCCCCCTTTCTTGTCTCTTCTTGATCATATTTTCAGCACGAGGACCTCATCCTCTTTCATGACTCTTTCACACTCCTCAGGATTTAGACAACTAATGGAATGAGCTGCAGGTAAACTTAGTGAACTTCACACTCAGAGTAGAAGCTTGTTCCTAAAGCTCGGAGTCACGGTGTAGGGCCAAACCCCGGTAGACTTTCGAGCCTTGGTCGACCCCACTGCGGGTCCCAGTTGGCTCGGCTCGCCCACGCTCATGCTCAGGGCGTGGGCCATTCGTCCCAGGGTCACCTCCACCTAGTGCTTTGAGATGGATGGGGGTGGACCATCGCGCGAGAGAGCTTTGTCATTGGGGATGTAGCTCAACCCTCACGCCGGGTGGCAGTCTCGCTGGTCATTCAGTCAACACTGATTTTTTTTTCTGCTTCTTGGTTGTGTTTTCAAGCAATTGCTCCTTCCAATACAGACAGTCCAGGGGTTCTTTGAGAGTTTTCTTCCTTTGTGCACAGGGTAAGTGTCATCCTTAGGTCGCACACCATTTCCCTAAGCATTATGTTCCTACGGCGTCATCGGAGTGCGACGAAGCCGTCCTCCCTCTTGCCTTTACGCACCCATCGGGTCTCACAGTTCACATTCAACCTTATTAAAGCAGGCCCCTTAGTCTTTTCGGGGCCTTTATATGCATGCACACACAACTTCACATTTCTCTTGGCAAGATTGTACCCCATTCCCTCATTTATACTCCAAATCTCAAACGCAAAGGTCATTCTCATGGGTTGGTTTTATGCTAAAGGTCCCGTAACCCCTTTGTCCCTCTTCCCTTTTCATTTTGATGCTCGGTTCCTCTCGACCCTATCCCGCTCAACGCATCCTTAGCCTTCACTTACATGCACAATCCCACACAAAGCAAAGATCCATACAATTCCCCGTTGGGGGTCAACACATAGCCCTTCCCACATGCCTATCTTTTCAAACTCTTTGGTTGTTCTTTGTTCCCTTTTCTTTGCTCAATCAGCCCATCCTCTTCTCATAGTCATGCAGTCGGGGAAATGGTTGAGTCAAACTGACCTTGCTTTCACTTTTACTCTCTCTCGGATTCCGCTTTTTTTCCCCACTTTCTCAACCGTCCTTTCCTTTGCCTTCTTGGTGGCACAAGGGACCGACTACCCTCCCCTTGCCCCCTTTCTCCACCAAGTGAGGTATGATCTCTTCTTACCGTTCGCACCCTGGCAATGTACCAAGTGAGGGGAGAAGGGTTAGTCATATGCCAAGTGAGAGGACGAGAGAGAGAGAGAGAGGGCAAGGCGAAGAGGGAGGGAAAAAGAGGAGTAGAAGAGAAAGTGGGAGGGGGAGAGAGAGAGAAAAAGAGAGAGAGAGAGAGAGAGAGAGAGAGAGAGAGAGAGAGAGAGAGAGAGAGAGAGAGAGANAGAGAGAGAGAGAGAGAGAGAGAGAGAGAGAGAGAGAGAGAGAGAGAGAGAGAGAAAAGAAGAACTTCTAATCCTAATCAAATCAGCTCCCCGTAGTAGCAGTCAAATGTCGGTCACCCATCCCATAGTGAAAGATCGAATAAGTATGACTTGGAACACTTCATCATACATGAACTTGACAATGAGAAGCTAGACTAGTGAAAAGCACATACACATAGAGGAAAGATCAACTAAGTATGACCCGGAACATTACAGTACACATGAACATGACAATGAGAAACTAGAACTAGTGGAAAGCACATGCACATAGGGGAGAGATCAACTAAGTAGGAACCGAAACATCACAACACAAACGATATTGACAATGAGAAGTTAGAACTAGTGAAAAACACATACACATAGAGGAAATATCAACTAAGTATGACCCGGAACATTACAACACACATGAACATGACAATGAGAAGCTAGAACTAGTGGAAAGCAAATGCACATAGGGGAGAGATCAACTAAGTAGGAACCGGAACATCACAACATAAACGAACTTAACAATCAGAAGCTAGAACTAGTGAAAAGCGCATGCACACGAAGGAAAGATCAACTAAGTAGGAACCGGAACATCACAACACACATGAACATGACAATGAAAAGCTAAAACTAGTGCACATGCACATGGGGGAAAGATCAACTAAGTAGGATCCGGAACGTCACAACATATATGAACTTGACAATGAGAAGCTAGAACTAGTGAAAAGCACATACACACAGAGGCGAGATCAACTAAGTAGGATCCGGAACATCACAACACATATGAACTTGACAATGAGAAGCGAGAACTGGTGGAGAGCACATGCACATAGAGGAGAGATCAACTAAGTAGGAACCGGAACATCACAACACACATGAGCAATGACAATGAGAAGCTAGAACTAGTGGAAAACACATGCACATAGGGGAGAGATCAACTAAGTAGGAATCGGAACATCACAACACATATGAACTTGACAGCGAGAAGCTAGAACTAGTGGAGAACACATTCACATAGGGGAGAGATCAACTAAGTCGGAGCCGGAACATCCCAACACATATGAACTTGACAACGAGAAGCTAGAATTAGTGGAGAGCACATGCACATAGAGGAGAGATCAACTAAGTAGGAACCGGAACATCACGACACACATGCACATGACAATGAGAAGCTAGAACTAGTGGAAAGCACATGCACATGGAGGAAAGATCAACTAAGTAGGAACCGGAACATCACAACACATATGAACTTGACAATGAGGAGCTAGAACTAGTGAAAAGCATATGCACATAGAGGAGAGATCAACTAAGTAGGAACCGGAACATCACAACACATATGAACTTGACAATGAGAAGCTAGAACTGGTGGAGAGCACATGCACATAAAAGAGAGATAAACTAAGTAGCAACTAGAACATCACGACACACATGAGCATGACAATGAGAAGCTAGAAGTAGTGGAAAGCACATCCACATAGAGGAGAGATCAACTAAGTAGGAACCGGAACATCACAACACATATGAACTTGACAGCGAGAAGCTAGAACTAGTGGAGAGCACATGCACATAGAGGAGAGATCCACTAAGTAGGAACCGGAACATCGCAAGACATATGAACTTGACAATGAAAAGTTAGAATTGGTGGAAAGCACATGCACATGGAGGAAAGATCAACTAAGTAGGAACCGAAACATCACAACACATATGAACATGACAATGAGAAACTAGAACTAGTCAAAGCACATGCACATGGAGGAGAGATCAACTAAGTATGAACCGGAACATCACAGCACACATGGACATGACAATGAGAAACTTGAACTAGTGGAAAGCACATGCACATAGAGGAAAAATCAACTAAGTAGGAACCGGAACATCACAACACATATGAACATGATAATGAGAAGCTAGAACTAGTGAAAACACATGCACATAGAGGAGGGATCAACTAAGTAGGAACTGAAACTTCACAACACATATGAACATGACAATGAGAAGCTAGAACTAGTGAAAAGTTCATGCACATGGATGAAAGATCAACTAAGTAGGAACCGCAATATCACAACTCACATGAACATGATAGTGAGAAGCTAGAACTAGTGGAAAGCACATGCACATGGAAGAAGGATCAACTAAATAGGAACGGGAACATCACAACATATATGAACATGACAATGAGAAGCTAAAACTAGTGAAAGCACACGCACATGGAGGAGAGATCAACTAAGTAGGAACCGGAACATCACAACGCACATGGACATGACAATGAGAAGCTAGAACTAGTGGACAGCACATGCACGTGAAGGAAAGATCAACTAAGTAGGAACCGGAACATCATAACACATATGAAGATGAGAATGAGAAGCTAGAACTAGTGAAAGCACATGGTCATGGAGGAGAGATCAACTAAATAGGAACCGGAACATCACAACACACATGGACATGACAATGAGAAGCTATAACTAGTGGAGAGCACATGCACATAGAGGAGAGAATCAACTAAGTATAGACTGGATCATCATCATGTGAGAGTTGATCCATGTATATGAGTGAGACTTGCTCAAACAGATGCTCATGGCTCATGTATGCAACCAAGTTTGAAATAACCTGCCATCATGTGAGAGTTGAGCCATGTATGTGAGTGAGACTTGCTCAAACACATGCCTGTGACTCATGTTTTGCAACCAGGTTTGAAACGGAATGTCATTGTCCTACCATGTGAGTGGAAGGCACAAGCTAGACTAGTCCCAAGACACAAGTCTTGAGCACGAAATCACTTGTGGAAAATTCGGAGTATTCCCTACTAGAATATGGGTGAAAATCAAGACTTTCATTAGGCCAAGTTACAAGTATTGAGCATGGGATCATCCCTTGAGGAATCGGAGCATCCCCTACTAGTGTGTGAGTGCAATGCAAGAGTTCAAGTAACCCAAATCACAAAGATTGAACATGAGATCATCCATGGAAGAATCGGAACATCTCCTACTAGTGTGTGAGTGAAAAGCAAGAGTCCAAGTAGCCCAAATCACAAGATTGAACATGAGATCATCCATGGAAAGATCGGAACATCTCCTACTACTGTGTGAGTGAAAATCATAAATCCAAGTAGCCCAAATTACAAGATTGAACATGAGATCATCCATGGAAAGATCGGAACATCTCCTACTAGTGTGTGAGTGAAAAACGTGATCTTGAGTAGGCTAGATCACCAAGATTGAATCAACCATCATTCATAGAAGTAGCGGTGCACTACCTACTAGTGTGTGAGTGAAAAACATGAGCGTGAGTAGGCTAGATCACCAAGATTGCATCAAACATCATCCATGGAAGTAGCGGTGCACTACCTACTAGTGTGTGAGTGAAAAGNGAAGTAGCGGTGCACTACCTACTAGTGTGTGAGTGAAAAGCATGAGTGTGAGTAGGCTAGATCACCAAGATTGCATCAAAGATCATCCATGGAAGTAGTGGTGCACTACCTACTAGTGTGTAAGTGAAAAGCATGAGTGTGAGTAGGCTAGATTACCAAGATTGGATCAAAGATCATCCATGGAATTAGCTGTGCACTACCTACTAGTGTGTGAGTGAAAAGCATCAGTATGAGTAAGCTAGATCACCAAGATTGCATCAAAGATCATTCATGAAAGTAGCGGTGCACTATCTACTAGTGTGTGAGTGAAAAGCATGAGTGTAAGTAGGCTAGCTCACCAAGATTGCATCCAAGATCATCCATGGAATTAGCGGTGCACTACCTACTAGTGTGTGAGTGAAAACCATGAGTGTGAGTAGGCTAGATCACCAAGATTGCATCAAAGATCATTCATGAAAGTAGCGGTGCACTACCTACTGATGTGTGAGTGAAAAGCATGAGTGTGAGTAGGCTAAATCACCAAGATTGCATCAAAGATCATCCATGGAATTAGCGGTGCACTACCTACTAGTGTGTGAGTGAAAAACAAGAGTTTGAGTAGGCTAGATCACCAAGATTGGATCAAACATCATTCATGGAAGTAGCGGTGCACTACCTACTAGTGTGTAAGTGAAAAACAAGAGTTTGAGTAGGCTAGATCACCAAGATTGCATCAAAGATCATCCATGAAAGAATCGGAGCACTACCTACTAGTGTGTGAATGAAAAACAAGAGTTGCACTAGGCTATCTCACACGATTTGAGCAAGAGATCATCCACGGAAAAATCGAGGGATCTCGTACTAGCATGTGAGTGAAAAACAAGAGTTTGAGTAGCCCAAATCACAAGTAACCAACATGAGACCATCCATAGAAGAATCGGAGCACTACCTACTAGTGTGTGAGTGAAAAAGAAGAGTTTGAGTAGCCCAAATCACAAGTAACCAACATGAGATCATCCATAGAAGAATCGGAGCACTACCTACTAGTGTGTGAATGAAAAACAAGAGTTGCATTAGGATATCTCACAATATTTGAGCAAGAGATCATCCATGGAAGAATCGGATAATCTCCTACAAGCATGTGAGTGAAAAACAAGATCTACACGAGTCCAAATCACAAGTAATGAGCAAGAGATCAACCATAAAAGAATCGGAGTACCTCCTACTAGCATGTGAGTGAAAAACAAGAGATTGAGTAGCCCAAATCACAAGTAACCAACAAGAGGTCATCCAAAGAAGAATCAGAGCACTACCTACTAGTGTGTGAATGAAAAACAAGACTTGCAGAAGGCTATCTCAGAAGATTTGAGCAAGAGATCATCTCCTACTTGCATGTGAGTGAAAAACAAGATCTACACTAGTCCAAATCACAAGTAATGAGCAAGAGATAAACCATAAAAGAATCGGAGTACCTCATACTAGCATGTGAGTGAAAAACAAGAGATTGAGTAGCCCAAATCACAAGTAACCAACAAGAGATATCCATAGAAGAATCGGAGCACTACCTACTCGTGTGTGAATGAAAAACAAGAGTTTGGGTATCCCAATAAGAAGAAGAAGATGAAGAAGAAGAACGAGAAAAAGAAGAAGGAGAAGAGTAAAGAAAATAAGAGGAAGGAGAAGAAGAAGAAGGAGAAGGAGAAGAAGAGGAAGAAGAAGAAGAAGAAGAAGAAGAAGAAGAAGAAGATGCATCCTCTTCCTTCCACTCACCTTGTTAATGTCTTGGAGATGGAGTCTCAATCTTGATGAGGCTTTCCTCCTCGTTGCATAACTCCTCCTTGGCTATGGCTCCCTCCTTCTTCAAGCCTCTCTCCTTCCTTTCTCACCTCTTCCCAAGTTACCCCAAACTCCAACCCCATAGTTATGGAGTCCTCCCCTCTAGGAGGGTTAATGGGACTCCCTCTAGCCTCTCTTTCTTCCTCACACCCAGGCGGCTATGGTGGATCACTCCCCTAGTGCTAGCCTCACTACCACTAGCCTCTAGAGCTCATTTCCCTAAGCTCATGGCCTCCACCAAGCTCCCAAACTGGCATGGGTTCCCCTCTTCTCTCTCCAAGTGAAAGGGTGTTCCTATGAGCTCACTTGGGCAGCATGGGCACTCCTCATGCAATTGTGAAAGTGGTGGACTGAATTCCCTGCTTATGTAGGCTGAAAGCAGCAGTCCGCCCAGCCCATGGGCCTCCCCATGTGCCTTGAGGTGAACCGAGGTACCCCCAAGGCAAAATTCCACTATTAGGCCTTTCTGGAGGTACCCGGGCCTCTTTTTGGCCAAGTACATGCAATCCGAGTGGTTGGTACCAACTCGGATTGCCTCTTGGCCTACTCCAGCCTCCATTTCATCTCACAAATGCTGCCCCCTTGGGTCCTAATGCCCAAGGGGCAATTTTACTTGAGAGAAAAAGACATAGTGGGTTTTTTTCTCGATGTTTTCAGTTTGTATCTCATTTTTGGTAGGCCGAGATATTTTTCCATGCAACGGCACATTTTCAGTCTTGGATCTGGCTGAGATCCAAGGCCAGCAATAATTCGTGTCAGCCCCTAGTAGACCTTGCTTCAATTTTGAGCCCCTAAGTCCACTTTTTCAATTTTTGGTGCATCTGGCTCTCTTTTTGGGCCAAATGCACAGTTTCATCCTTGTCCCTCTTTTGTTTCTTTCCATTTTGGGCTGCCACCTCATTCCGGAGCTAGCCGTTTTGAGCTGGCCCACAAAAAACGGCTAGTTCCTCTCCACCATGATATCTGATCTCAAATCCATGGTCCAAAAGTAACCCGGTCATTTTCCTTTTACATTTTCTCTCATTTTCCTCATTTTAATTCAGATTTTATTGAGGTATGGCCCTTTGGGCCATATCTCTGCAATCCGGATTGCCCTCCCTCACTCTAGGAGTGATGAGGTCACAGTTGGGACCTGCCAGTCCCTACTGTGCAGGTCCCAATAGGCCGGCACACTCTCCTCCACTATTTTCTCCCTTTTTTGTTTCATTCTCCCTCATTTTTCTCTCATCTTTCTTTCTTTTTCTTTTATTTCAGTTGTGACACGTGTCAAACTGTTGTACACCATCTTTCTAGGCCTTAGGGCCTTATTCAAGGTCAGGTTTATGGCTGTTACTTGCTCGTTATATCTCGGATTCCAACAATGTCACCCCCATGCTCCTAGAAGGCTCCGTTTCGCCTCCGTTTGTCCAATTCGAGCCCCATTTGCTCCGATTTTCTAAGGACAGCATTTTTCTCACGTTGACCCTCTATTTTCTCATGCCTAGCTAGTCCGAGATATCTTGGACTGCTGGGCATCCCTCCCAACACCATTATTTTGCTTTTTTTTTTCCCCATGACTCTCCCACTTGCCCACACTAGTGCTTGCACTAGTGATGCTAATACTTTCCACCGTTTAGATTCTTGATCTCGACGGTACCGTTTTCTTGCACAATTATTCCTTGTGCTTGCTCATGGTTCCCTTGGGACATCCCCAGTCCCCGCCACTCTCCCCCATACTAGTTCCATTTTCTTGTCCCGCCGACACGTGTCCCGTTTTCCGATTTTTATTATTTGGACCCACTTGGTCCCCGACAACATTCCGGACGGTGTCCCATTTTTTATTTTTGGGGCCTCCTTGCCCTTGGTGGTCCCATCATCTCTATATGTGTGCTGATTTTTCTAGGCCGTGAGATCTCATCTCACGGTTACCGTTTACCGTCTCCACTTGCCTCATGCCGAACTTGGTCTTTTCTAGCCTTTCGGGTTTGTCGTGGCTCATTTTCCCTTAGCCTAGGCACCCCCATGCAGTCCGTTATTTCTCGGACTGCAGTCATGACCATCTTTCTAGTCTCACAGCCCCACAACTTGCCCCATGCTAAAAGAGAATGAAGCGTTAAATTTCTAAGTGCATCCGGGCTCAATATTGATTGCGGATGCACCTAGAACATGTGTTTTCCCTCCCCCATACAGTCTGTTGCAACTCGGATTGCAATAGGGGTCAATTTCCTAGGCCCAATGCCCCACAACTAGCCCCAACTCAAAAGAAAAAGAAACGGTCAATTCCCAAGTGCATCCGGGCTTGATTTTGGCTCCGGATGCACTTAAAACATGTGTTTCTCCTCATGCATGTAATCCATATTATTTCGGTTGCATGGGGCCTTGATTTTCTTTGATTTTCTCTGCAAAAATMAAARAAAATCAAAGTCYTTTGTAACCGCCATATTCCAAAATGAATCTGGTCACGGATGAATCTCCCCAAGTGGCCGTTTTTTACCGTTAAGATATTTTTCTCTTTTCTTTTCTTTTCTCTTTTCTTTTCTTTTCTTTTTCCTCCTTTCTTGGACAGTAGGGACCTGCCAGTCCCTACTTGCGGCAGTCCCTACCGACGGCCAACTCACTCACTCCCTCCCACTCTTTTTGTCTTATTCTCTCACATTTTCTTTTCTTTTCTCTCTTTTTTCTAACATGCCAAGTGTCAGGTGGCCGTTAAGGCCATTTTCTAGTCCTTTCCGCTTAGTTTTGACCCTTCCTATGCCCAAGGTGCAGTCCGTTATATCTCGGACTGCAATAATGGTTTTTTCATGCTCATGGGAGTTTCCTCTCACTCCTATCTTTCTCCCATAATGACCCCTCCTACTCCGATTTTCAACACAAAGCCTATTTGTCACACGGGGTCTCATTTGACTCCATTTTCTTGAGGGAGGCTAATCCGAGCTTTTTCGGATTGCTCCTATGCCTCCCACTTCAGTTTTCTTTACTTTTTATTTTCCTTTAGGCCTTCCCGTTTGCTACCACTAGTGCTTGCACTAGTGGTGCTAATATACTTGGCCGTCAAGATGTCAATCTTGACGGTGCACTTTTCCCTTATTATTTTCCCTCATGCGGTGCCACCGTTTCTTCTTGGGACTTTCACATGTCCCCGCCACTTATCCCGTCGGTGGTCCCCGGTACTTAGTCCCGCCGGTGGTTCCCGATACTTAGTCCCACCGGTGGTCCCCGACACTTAGTCCCATCGGTTGTCCCCGACACTTAGTCCCGCCGGCGGTCCCCGACACTTAGTCCCGCGGGTGGTCCCCGAATCATTTCGCCCCGGATGCCATTATATTTACTTAGTCCCACGTTGTCGGAGAGCAGCACGCTGTGTCAACGTATAGTTGACTCGTCGCGCTCCGCCTCCGTGATGTAGGGTTGCTTGTGATCACGATCAGCAAAGTGTTAATGCGCTAGTTGGTCCCTTTGGTCGAGTCAACGGGCAAGACGACACGACGGGCCAGCCCCATGGAGATCGAATCACGGCTTTTGGGCTGAACCGCCGCATTTACAAGGGCTAAATTAGTAGGACCTGGTCCGAATAACATTGAAAACGGACCAAGGGTTAGTGAGAATTGACCACTTGGGACCGGACTTACCGCATCGGGAAGGGTACGGCCCAAAATGGTCAAGGGGGATACGGGATTGGGCCCCTATTATGATTAAGAGGGGTGTTTTGTTTTCAAAACAAGGCCAACCCTTAGTATCCTAAAGTCGGGCCAGCTTAAGCCCGACAGTAATTTTAGTACTGGTCTATGCTGTTTTTAGCGTAGGCCACACTATTTTAGCGTAGACCTGGGTTATTTTTAGCGTAGGCTCGTGCTAAATATAGTGCAGGCCCGTGCTATTTTTATCCCAAGCCCCTCGTTAATTTTAGCGCTGTCCCCCGCTAATTTTAACACAGGCCTGCGCTATTTTTAGCGCAGGCCCATGCTTTTTTTAACCTGGGACTTACTGTTCGTGTCCCAAAGTCAGGACTGTCCCAGTCTCGCGCCAATTTTAGCGCAGTCCCGCGCTAATTTTAGCGCAGTCCCGCGCTAATTTTAGCACAGGCCCACGCTATATTTAGCGCAGGCCCGTGCTATTTTTAGCACGAGACTGACTGTTCGTGTCCCAAAGTCGGAATTGTCCCAGTCCCACGCTAATTTTAGC
>BFEA01000232.1:1486106-1503514 GCA_003427395.1 Chara braunii
GTATCATTATATGAGTGCGCCCAGGCTCGGGTAGGCTATACGAGTGTCCGCTATAACGTTCTGATGATTCTAAAACGCACGTCCCGCCGGTTTGATGGTTGGGGACGCACGCCTTGCTAGTGTGATTAGTCTTGAGGACATGACCGGATGTCTCTRATGGTATGACTAACCCCAACGCCCGCTGATTTGATTTCTTGCCGATCAGTCTCTGCATGAACAATATTCATCTAAGTCCCTGTGCAGACGGTACTTTTCCTGCACATATGGTATCTGCGCAGTCCAGTTTGTACATGCAGTATTTTGCAACTGGCCTCTGTGTAGATAACGCCTTGTTGATCAGTTCCACAGTGACGATATTGGCAGATCAGTCCTCACATTCTAGTCCACTCGCTGCAGAGGTACTCGTATGACGTTGCTATGTTGAGTTGCTGAGCTGCTGAGTTGCTGTTCAGTCGGGCCCATTCAGGCGGGCCCCTATATCGAGTTGTTGTTGTTCAGGGGGACCCATTCGGGCGGGCCCCTATATCGAGTTATTGCTGTTCAGCCGGACCCATTCAGGCGGGCCCCTATACCGAGTTTTTGTTGTTCAGCCGGGCCAATTCAGGCGGGCCCCTATACTCAGTTGATTGCTGTTCAGCCGGACCCATTCAGGCGGGCACCTATATTGGGTTGGTTGCCACGAGCTTGGCTGGAGGGTCTATTGAGGTGCTGTCCTCTCTGATCCCATCGAGTTGGGCTATTTTCCTGAATTGTTGATATGCCCCTTTATCACCAGGACACCATTGTTTGGTGTAACCACTTGTCAGGAGCATTCTACCTTACTTTGCAGATTGGTCAAGCTGGCTCCTCAACATGAGACAACATCTACATGGGGTAAGCTGGTTGAGAAGTTCAGTTACCGACACATTGGACATCAAAGCTTCGTCATTAGGGCCAATGAGTCTCCCACATCGAGATACACGTTGGTGATCACGTATCACTTGAGAGATGCTGGGCAGGAAATAAAAGGAGCCACCTATGACCGGATTGTTGACTATATCTTCCGCAGGGAGAGCTACTGGAGGGAGCACTGGTTACATGTGGTGTTTCCCCAGGTCCCCTTTGCACCAGGTGGTGCTCTCTTTGACTTTGATGGCCGTCATCCAAAACCACTGAGCAGAGGTGGCAGCAAGGAAAAGAGGCGTCAGGACAGGAGGATAAGGAGCGAGGTGGCCAGCTCCGGGATACCTATTACCACCTGTTTACAGAGATCAGAGAGAGATGAGTCAGACCAAGAGTCTTGCTGCGCGAGCGACGTTGACTTAGGGGACTATTTTTTCTGGGATACTCACAGGGATTGAGCACACTTGAGTTGGAGCAGATCTAGGGCATCTTATGACATTGGTTACCGGAGTGAGACGCAGGCGGAAGGCAGCCCTACGACGGGTTGCTTATCTCTTGGCACGATACCTGCTTGAGGGTGATTGATTCAAGCATTACATGTCAGGAGGACCCAAGTCAGAGGAGGTAGCCGGCCCTTCAAGGAGGAAGGGACCAGTCCCATATCTTGGGGATGGCTACAGTCATGTGGTGGGAGCAGACTTCGTTGTACAGGCTTTTCAGAAGCCACTCTATGGAAACCTTTTTTTTTAGGTTTCTTATGATTACATCTACGGCAAGAGACGGATTGGGATCTTGATTGGTGCCACTAACAACATTTCCCTCACCAAGGAGCTGTACGTCCGGAGTGTCGCGGACGAGGAGATGGCAAGATGTATGGCATATATCAGCAAGATCGATCCTGCGGCATCTTTTGACATCAGGTATGTGGTCCCGGAGTCGATAGCCACTCAGGTTCTGAATGATGAGGGGGACCAGCGTGTACCAGATACGGAGTCGAAGACAGTCGAGCCCACTCATGACTGAGGCCCGTATCTTCTAGTCACTGTGATGTATTATGTAATTATTATGATTAATCAGTGAATGCAACCCCACTTTATGGCTGCTTCCTGTATTCTCTGTATACTACTCTTCAGTCTCGTGTCTCTGGTCATGCTCTTGCAGAATCTGGTTTCTGTTTTTTTCGTCCTCTCAGTGTCATTTGATTTATGATGCACATCCTGTGATGCATGGAATGTTTATGCATGAGGTAACAAATTATTTATCACTCCCTATCATAACAGGTTACACTCAAGGCTACTTGAAGGACTCCTGGATAATAGGGACTCCGATGACCTTGAGTCTGGGAATGCATTACTTATGTAAAAAGTACGACGATTGTGCATGTACTTGTTTTAGATTCCTTGACACTGATGATTATGATATTCGGCCATACATTCTAGAAGGGGCTGATCGGGATTCGAGTTTCTTTACCAACTCGGATGTCATAGTGGATGTGTCAAAGTCGAGAGAGATCAGTTGAGACGGCAAGGGATAGAGGCGAATTGGAGCTTATTGCCCAAAGTCTACGAGAAGATTCCTACGTCGCCGGTGCCCAAAGGATTCTGCAATGGTAGGAACTGGCAACCAATCATCAATGTAGCGCTGAGAAGGCAGAGCTGGTAGGCAGCCCATGTCGGCAGTAACGAGAGCGATAGAGACACTGACCAGGATCACGGCTGGAGGTGTCTTCCCATACGTCATTGAGAGGTGTGTGACTTGTGAGAACGACTCAGTGATTCTATGCGTCCTTGTAGTCCGATTCCTTGATACAAATGAGTATGATGTAAGGCCATACGTATTTGTTGGAACAAGGAGAGGGATTGATTATGAGGCGTGTTGAGTAATTGCTGCTGAGTATATCCTAGATGAAAGGTTGTTGTTGAAACAACAAGGAAAGAAAGTGATGTGGAGTGTCCTACCTAAAGAATTTGAGAGATTCCCAAGTCCTCCTGTGCCTGCTAGCTTCTGCGACGGGAAGGACTGGGGTCCAATCCTCAACGCGGTATTAAGGGATTGAGTGTGGTGAGCTATGCTGATCGATGTCTACACTCCTGATGATGGAAAGAGCTTCTACTTTGAGGTCTATCTAGACGGACAACAAACGACTGTCATCGGGGCTGTGCAAGGATGCGACACTAGGCTAGGTAGGCATGACGAGATTGGTATGGTAGAGCACTACCTTGAGCTTATGCGAGCGACTGCTTTTAGAGCAATTACGGGTCAGACTAAGATTAGGCATCTGCTGGATTGCAAGAGTTTGGATGGCAGGAGAGTGATGCTACATGCAAGAGATGAGACCATCCTATCTAGACAGCGTCCTGCGGACAGTCTGCCTAGAGGCGCTAGAAGCAGCCCAAGACAATGATACTGGAATGTGAAAACTCTATGTCAATCGCGACTGTGACCATTGGTAGAGGATGGTTAGATAAAGTAACTGAGACTGATAGCCCGTTCGAGATATTGAGACATGACGTCTGTAAGGAAGGACGTTTAGTATTTTATGTTCCAGTGGTCAGATTTATCAAGACTGAAGAGTTTGACGTGAGGGTTTATGCTCAGGAAGGAATAAAGGAGGAAGAAGGTTCTTTAGAGTGTCTGAGGAGAGTGTACATTCACCTCTCGAGAATAAGGGGACTACTTCGAAGTTTGCATGGGAAAGTGACTTGGGGGAAACGAGTTAGGCAATTTGAAAGACTCCCTAGTTTTCTGACTACGGATAGCTTCACTGACAGGAGAGACTGGGCGCCTCTTCTAAAGCTATTGCCGTGGTTGGCAAGGCAAGAAAACATGACCTAGTCATGCGACCGAAGACGTTATTTCTTGATACCTTTGTACGTCGGTTCGAAGTTCAGGACGAAGGATCTCCTGAATTTTCTATCACTTGACAAAGGCAAAAAACTTGTTGGCTTCTTAGAGAGAAACTCGGTGAATGCAAGGCCGACTAAAGATGGAGAGATTATGAGATGGCGAAAGGCAATCGTGGAAGTCCGATTGGAGGTAACTTAGTAAGACAGGGAATAAAGAAGAAGCTGACAAGACAAAAATCTGAGAAGGTGAGAGTCCTCATTTGCGGTTGGAGCCGTGAGGACCAATGCTTGTTAGGGACCTTGATTTGTAGGAGGGTTCGAGATCCAGTAACAGAGGTAGAAGAAATCAGGAGAGGCGCGTCTTGCATCGACGAGGCCAAAGGTGAACTTTATTTTGACACCAGCGTCTATGGAGTAGAGGGGGAGCACAAAGTCTATGATGAATATGGAAGGTTGAGAGTGATACTAAGAGGAGTTAGGAATTAGGCAATGTCTGGTTACTGTCCGACAGTCACGGCAGCACTGGACGCCCTAGTTCCTTTTGCCAGTGGAGGAGTTTTTCCCTACAAGGTAGAGCGCTGCATATCCTTGGAGGAGAAGCATGCACCTGGGAAGGCGTATATCCTTGTAGTGAAGTTCCTTGGCACTGGTGAATACGATATCGACCCTATGTTCCCTCATTGAGAGAGAGAGGGACAGATCGCGAAACTTTTCGAAGCTGGATTAGTAATATAATTGACCAAGAAAAGAAAGAATTAGAGAGAAAAAGGATAAGAGTAGTTAGTAAAATAACTCCGATTGTGTTTGATAGGTTTCCCAAGCCCCATCTACCAGAAAGTTTTACTGACGGCAGGAACTGGGAACCAATTTTAAACGCAATCCTAAGAGAGAAAAGGTTCAGGAAGAAGTAGGAGCATAACCAGTAAACTAGACAAGATGGTCAAAGGACCGAACGCACGACAGAGTCGTGCTAACTCCTCTGCTGGGGATGGAGAAGTGACCACTACCGTGGTTCTTCGAGAGATGTTGAACCTAATAGAGGCCATGAAGATCGGGATGGACACTATGAATGTTGGTCTAGATCTTCCAAGAGCTAAGGTACCTCCAGAGAACATACCCTGCTTTGATGGAACCAAGGTTAGGGAGTTCCTGGAAGACTATGATGTCTTCGGTATGAGTCATGGTTGGTCGGACAAACAGAAGTTGAAAACTCATCTAGCCTATGTTGAACCTAAAATGAGGGTGTCGGTAACAAAAACGACACAAGGGCTGACAACATGGACGGACGTAAGGCAAAAGATGCTGGAAGAGTACGCCAAGTATGACGTCCCAACAACCATGCAAAATTTGTTGGATGTACGACGCTCCAAGTATGCTACCCTCGATCAATTTCTAGAGGATTTTGAGAGGGTTGCGCGGAGAGTACCCTTCCTAGACGAGGCACAAAAATGTCATGTCCTACTGACTAACTTCGCAAAGGATGAAAGAAAGAGTGTGGTAAGTCGCGCTGTTCATTATCCTCTAAAGTGGGATGGAGTGGTTGAGATGGTCCGTGAGTTGCCTTCCGTGTCCAACAGGAAATGATCTTTGGAACAGATGAAAGCAATCACTAGTGCAAGAGAGGGAAATGTTGAGGCAACTACGGGAGGAAACTTGAAGGCCGAGGAGATCCTTGGTCTTCTCGTTAAACTTGGTAGCTTCGAAAAGTTAACCCTTCCTGCCCCAGCAACTCAAGCACTTGTTGGAGCCGAAGAAGGTAGGGAAGAAAGAAAGAAGGAGAAGCAAAAGGAAGAGAGTGAGAGTGGGAGCGAGAGTAGTGATGGTGATGACGCTAGGCGAAGGGGAAAAGAGAGACAAAAGAAGAAGCGCGACAGAGATTGGAAGAAAGATAATAAGAGTCGAGATTGGCAAAGGGGAGATGACCCCTTCCAATGTTATTATTGTGACGAGGAAAGTCATACTCTAACCCGGTGTCTGACGTTAGAGAAAGAGCTTGAAGAAGAAATTTTCAAGAAAAACGTCAATGGGCACATCTGTGATGCCAATTGGAACAAGGTAGGCTTCCGAGTCAAAGGAGGGATGCGAGCGGTAATCCTACAAAAGACTAAGACCAATAAGGATAAAAAGAAGAAGGCTAGGGTTAATGTTGTCACCTTTGACGGTATGCTACCTCCGGAGATAGTGGCTCAAGACGACAATCCTGGAAGCCAAAACCTGAATGTATCCCATATCGGTCAAAGAGAGGTTGAAGAGAAAAAGCGGGAGAAGGCTCAAAGAGAGCTTAGACCAGTTGATCGATGGGACCAAGGACCTAGTGAAGGAAGGGAAAGGAAAGAAAGCTGTCGGGAAAAAGAGGAAGGTGGTCTTGAGATCCGAGGCCGAGGAGGGTGTCTCGATAGATGAAGTAGTAAAGAAACTACTTGAAGAAACCGAGATCACCCTATCATCCTGGAAGGAGGCGGTAACCTTGGTGCCAAAGTTTAGAGAATAACTCAAAAAGATGGTTAAAAGGCGGAAGGTAGAAATCAATAGCCTAAGACTCTTCCCTCAGCATGTGGAAAGAGCCCCGCCTGGGATCAAGATGAGGTTTGACAACATATCGTGTGGCTACTTGAATATCTCCATAAACGACGTGAGAGTTAGAGCCCTAGTGGACTCCGGGGCCGAGATGGTTCTTATGTCCTCGGCCACGATGAGATCATGTGGGCTTGGAATAGACAGGAAGGCTAATCATCATCTTTCTAATATAGCCGGATTTCTGCCTTTGAAAGGTTTTATTGATAATTTGCCTATTCGGATTGGAACTTTTCGGACCGAGATCCTTAGTTTTGTGGTTCCCAACTTGGATCATAACTGCATTCTCGGAGCCCCTTTCCTACATAGAATGGAGGCTTGTGCATTCTTTGGCCATGATGGAGCGGCCTGACTCTCTCTTAGGATCCTGTCACTGGTCAAGAACAGACCTTTGTGATAAGTGATAGGCATCATCCTCGTCATCAGCGACATGTTAACTCTGTTAAGCATGGAGAATCTGACAAGTTGATTGAGGAAGTACGGACAAAACTGAAAGACAGTGGAATAATAGACGAGAAAACAACGATTAGAGTAAATGATATCGAGAAGATGCTCAAACTCCTGGATAAAGAGAAAGAGCTGAGCGATAAGAGAGAGATGGAAGGATTCAAGGATGCTGTGAGGGCGACAAAAGCAGGCACGATGCAGTTCACCTTCTCTGCAACTGGACCTTTTTTTAGGAAAGTAGCCACCGGGTCCAACAGGAAGTATAAGCGCAAGAGCGTTAAGAAGAATCCGGTGGCAGTCTTGATAGAAAAGGACTATAATAAAGCATAAGAGAAGGAAAAGAAGATAATTAAAGGGTAAAGAGAATGCATTAAGAAGAGGAAGGATTACCCCAGAGAGGTTCAAGATAATGAAGGTAGGAGCCGATGACTTCCTTCTGCCGGATGAGAGGGATTTCATAAGTGAATTATGTCAAAAGTACAGTGGAGCTTTTTCTTTTAATGATGAGGAGAGGGGACGACTGGATGTTGACATGATCAAGATGGTCAAAATTTGGACTGTTTCTCACACGCCTTGGAATGATAGGCCCACGAAATATGCTCAAAAGGAAGAGAAGGAGGTAATGAAGTACATAAACCAGAAAATCGTCTCCAACGTTGCAGAACCAACGGATGGTGCATATGCCAATCACAATTTTTGTTTTTGGAAGCCAGGAGGAGGTCTGCGCTGAATACAAAACTTGCAAAAGTTGAATTCGGTAACTGTTCGCGATGCGGGTAGTTTATCGAACGAGGATCTACTGGCCGAGTCTTTCCCCAGAAGGAGCCTTTACTCCCTAATAGACTTATACTCTGGCTATGACCAGTTCCCCATAGATCTTACTAGTCGACCTATGACCGCCATGCACACACCTAGGGCCTCATACAAATGTGTGTGGTGCCTCAAGGGTGGATGAATGGGGTCGCGATTGTCCATTCTGAAGGTCGTGGAGGACATATATCCAGAGGTCACGTTCCCATACATCGATGACAATCCAGTTAAAGGACCGAAGGAAAAGGATGAGACCTTAGTGGATGGTCGAGTTAGGCGGTTCGTGTGGGAACATGCGCAGGGAGTGGCGAAAGTACTAGAAAGGTTGGCTAAGTACAACCTAATAGCCAGCGGACCGAAATCACTACTGTTCCGAAGGGAGGTAACGATTTTGGGTTTTAGGTGCTTCTTGGAAGGAAGGAGTCCCGATCCGAAGAAGGTGGATAAAATCCTGAACTGGCCTATGCCTCTAAAAACGGTTGGGGAAGTAAGAAGTTTCCTAGGGGTCTGCAACTGTTGGCGGATCTTCATCCCTGGGTTTGCCAGGATAGCCGAGCCTCTTAGAGAAATTGTGCGACAAGGAGCTAGCCTAGGGTGGTGTGACCAAAAAGAGAAGGTTGCGCGGACACTTCAAGATAAGTTAAGAGATGGTGGAGTCGTATTAGAAGTACCCTTCTTCGACGATGAACGGGAGAGACCCTTCATCATTGAAGCTGACGGCGGCCCGATAGCATTAGGAGGAGTGCTCGTGCAGCGAGATGAGAATGGTAAAGAAAGACCACTTAGGTTTGAGAGTCGCACCCTTACTTCGGTTGAGAGAGGCTATATTTAGTTTAGGAAGGAGCTTCTGGCAATCCTGCACTGTCTCAGGGTGTTTAGACACTACATTATGGAACGAAGATTCATCCTAAGAACGGATTCCACGGCTATAATTGGGGCTGTTGAGAGACATCAGCAAGTAGATGCTAGGGTCAGTAGGTGGATAACTCATATATGAACGTATGATTTTGTATTAGAAAAGGTACCTACTGATAAAAATCGAGCTAATGGGTTAAGCCGTGTGGAATGGGGATCGATAGATGATGAATCTATTGAGGAGGCGCCCTTCGTTGACGAATTCCTTATGGGGGATGATGATGAAGGGCTACCCCCTGCTCCCAATTATTATGCGGCCTCAGCCATGGCAACCAGTAGGGAAGACTGCTGGGGAGGAAAGGAAGATCCCTACCTCCACTACCTCTTGATTCAAGAGAATGAGGAAGAAGGGTGGTACAGGATGGTAGAGCAGGTCGCTGTTGCAGCTCATGAGCTGCCAGAGAGTTCAAGAATGGCTGAGCGTCGACTAAATGAGATAGAGGATGGGTTAGAAGATCAAGAACAGAGTAAGGGTGATGAAGGAAGGTTTACAAAGGAAGAATATGATGGAGAGTATAAGAGGATCGGTATAGTGCTGAGCACTGAGCAATAATCACTTAAACGAGTTCTACCATGAGAGGACAAAAATGACCTTTAGACGACGTAGGGGTTACCTTTTTGTGGATGCTAAGGAAGGACTACCGCTGCTGAGAGTGGTGTGTGGTAGGGAAAGGCAACTAGAGGTGATCGTCGCGCTGCATGAGGGTCTAGCAGGGGGTCATAGGGGTGTTGATGCTACATACTATAAAGTATCCCGACTATATCACTGGGATGGTCTGAGGGATATGGTTATGAGATATTGTAAGTCATGTGAAGCCTGTCAGAAAAGATCATCTATGAGACTGATTGAACCCTTATACCCCACTGTTCTTGTTGAGCCTGGTAGTACTGTTCACCTTGATCTAATTACTATGTCACCTGGTAAGGATGAAATGAAATATATACTAAATATGAAAGATAATATGTCTGGTTATGTTGAAGCAAAAACCATCCGTAAGAAAACCGCAAAAACAGTGGCAAATTGGATCGAGGAAATCTACCTAAGGTACCCCTTCATACGTGAGTTTGTGGCTGATCAGCGGTCGGAATTCAAGAACGAAATCGTTAGAAAACTCATGTTCAGATTTGGAGTCAGGGTCAGGTTTGTGACACCATATCATCCTCAGGCTAATGCACCAGTGGAAAGAGGTCACAGGACTCTAAAGGATGCTATATCAAAATGGTGCCGAGGTGATTCCAGAAGCTGGTCATCCTTCTTGAGAGCGGCTGTCTATGCCGACAATGTGATTGTCAAACGGACTACAGGTTATGCACCTGTTACACTCTGGTACGGCCGGTATGCTACTTCTCCCATTGAGAACCTGGTTGAGACCTGGACCCATGAGGCACAGAGAGAGTCATACTCCACAGAGGAGTTGCTGAGACTGGGGATCAGGCAGATCAAGGAAGTGGATGAGGCCATAATCGAGGCCACAAAGAGGATGTCAGACAACAGGTTATCTGACCAGACACGATTGAACAACAAGAGGTACATCTGAAAGGAACGACTTCAGGTCGGGGATATTGTACTTCTGCATGATACATCTCTCGAGACGCAGTGGACCAAGAGATTGGAGGCCAGGTGAATGGGACCTTTCAGGATCATCAGAGAGGTTGAAGGCAAGACCTATGAGTTAGCAGAGATGGATGAAACGAAATCTCATGGTATAGTATCCGGCTCCCGACTCCGAAAATTCATACTCAGAGATGCAAATTTGATTCCGAGTTCAGACAGAATGATGAGGCGAGGCCCGTGAGCCGTCTAGCATCAGCCTGGATATGCTGGGTCGTGGCCAGCATGCCCTCAGCATTGGTTGGGACGTGGTCAGTGTGCCGCCAACCGCGGGATCATTATGTGCTAGGACATGGCCAGTGTGCCGCCAGCTTCAGATGATGACGATATGCTGGGACGTGGACAGTGTTGCCGCCAGCTACAGATGATGACGATATGCTGGGACGTGGACAGTGTTGCCACCAGCTACAGATGATGATTATATGCAGGGACGTGGACAGTGTGCCGCCAGCTACTGATGATGATTTTATGTTGGGACGTGGACAGTGTTGTCGCCAGCTACAGATGATGATTATATGCTGGGACGTGGACAGTGTGCCGCCAGCTACTGATGATGATTTTATTCTGGGACATGGACAGTGTTGCCGCCAGCTACAGATGGCGATTTTATGCTGGGACGTGGACAGTGTTGCCGCGAGATACAGATGATGACGATATGATGGGACGTGGACAGTGTTGCCGCCAGCTACAGATGTTGATTATATGCTGGGACGTGGACAATGTGCTGCTTGCAACTGATGATGATTATATGCTGGGACGTGGACAGTGTTGCCGCCAGCTACTGATGATAATGATATGCTAGGACATGGACAGTGTGCCGCCAGCTACTGATGATGATGATATGTTGGGACGTGGACAGTATGCCGCCAGCTATTGATGATGATTATACGCTGGGACGTGGTCAGTGAGCCGCGAGCTATAGATGATGATTATACGCTGGGACGTGGCCCGTATGCCGCCAGCTGCAACCGATATTCGGCTTGCTATGATTATGATATGATTTCGGATGCCGGAGCTGGATACGAGCAGCCTATGATGGCTCGGCTCAATGGTGGACTCATGTGTCTGCCGGGCCCAGAATGACCCGAGTTTTGTATGAATGTAAGTTAAAATTTTAAATTTCAGTTCATTGCATTATATCTGGCTTGTCACGTGTCAGTCCTGAGATATGCCTGGGGGATTGGGAGCCGATTCTTGGGATTTCAGTTCGTGCCTGTTATTGTATTTTATTGATCTGCATGGCATTGTGGAATGAATGGCTGTGAGACAATATGAAAATATGTTTTCTTCGTCTCATAAGTCATCGCTCAATTGATGGGGCAACCTCCTAGTACGATAGCGTAAGAAGGATTGCCTAGCATCATCTGACACAAGTTGATTGGTTATTCCTGAACGAGGGTGGTACTTAACCTAGTGAAGTGTTCCAGTGGCAAGGGACCCAGCATCGTCGGGATGGGGTTTCTCTCCAGATGGGTCTTCGCGGTTAGGCACTGCCGAACTCTGAAGAGATAGATAGTCAGTCATGTGTCATAGTCGATGGAGTGATCTGTCCGATCTTGTGGTCGGGGCGAAGATTACTCAGCATCGCAGCGGTTCGGGGCTTGCTGCATTCTTCGTGATGGAAGGAGTATTCCCACTGCAGCCGCCAGGTTCTCGCAACGGTTCACCGGCGAGAATCTAACCACAGTGGCGTCCCCCGCGGTGTCAGCACTTATGTCCTTCATGAAGGGGTAGAGAGTTTCAACTGCGCCTCTTGAGCAAAAGATGATTCCCTGAAGCAGGTTCTCACAGGTTCAGAGGCTAGCTGGGTTGGCGGGGCGTCCGAGCCATAGTGGCTGATAGCCTCGAACCCTTGGGTGGTTAACTGTTCCCGGGTCGCCGCGTCCGCCTGCTGGAAAGGAAGGAGGCATCATGAGCCTCTCCCAGTCTAAACCCGACATTTGGCTGATCAAGGTGGTGGACTCCTACTATCAATATGATCGGGGTGTCTCTAGGGAGCCGTGTTTCCAGGGGCATTCCCTTGGCATCGGGTCAAGCCAGGTATCCACTGCCCAGCTGGCAACAGGGCCATTATGGCCTCCTAGCCCACTGTTGCAAAGCTTAATTGTAGACTCGCTTTGACTCACCAGCTGGGTCTGGTCGGGTTTTGGATGGCTCCCCGCACAGTTGCAAAGAGTCGGACGTTAGTCAAGAAGTCAAGCGAGTAGACAGAAGCTCTGATGTCGACTAATGAGTTTCTGATCTATGGGTCTACACTCATCGGAGTGAGGGCTTCATGAAGGGGTGTGCGGCTCCCCGTGAGTTGTTCTGAGTAAGGGCTCGAAGGGTGGTCGGACCACCATGACTGGAAATCAGGACTGACTTTGCGCCACTTGCCAGGTTGGGTCAGCGGAGGAGCCTACCAGGGCGAGCGGGGCGCACTCTTGGAAGGCCGAAAGGTAAGATTCTGAGAGTGAGTGAGGAAGGGGTGTTGGCAAGGGTCTTTAGGGGAGACCCTTTTTTCGTATTTCTTTTTGGCATGACATGATCTCTGTTTTGCAAGTACCCTACAGCTAGATGAAGAGAACGGGGTTTGGTATGATCCGACAGTAAGTGGCACAAAGCCGGCAGACAAAGAGAAAGGGGTTTGGTATGTTTCCCCCTTATGAGGCGGCCTTTGGTCAAGATGACCCAGATGATCCTGAGTTCGATGATTAGTCCCATATCCACCCGTGGCTGGACTGTAACTGAGATAATGATGAGGATTACGTTGTGCTGATGAGGTGGACTGATCAAATGAGGTTGAGATGAGCGGGCCAGGACTGAGACTTAGGCTGCTAGGCCAAACCTAACAATAGGGTTTAGTCTGAGATTGGGCCTGATTGTGATGATGCACGAGGTCAAGCCTAATGAGGGGATTGACCTAAGATTGAGACTGATTTAATAATGCAAGAAAACAGGATTGGTAGTATGATTGGGCTGCATGAGCGGTCATGATATTTGCATGCGGTGACTGCACGACGCAAGCTTGATAAGACTAATCCTTCTTTGATTTTGATGGTGGCTTGGACCAGAGATCCATGCCATATTGAGCAAGCACTCGGGCCCTAGCAGACGAGCACTTAGATGATTGAGATATGTTTTATATGATGCCTCTATATATCAGATAGCATACGAGGCCGCACAACTCAAGTTGACATATGAAGAACAACGCAAGTATGACGCACAAGCGATGGCCGGGCGGCGTAGCCTGGTGGACGACGGGCTGATCTGGTACACGTGGCAACGGCGGTCGCGCAGGGCGAGGCGGCTGTGGTAAGACGGTGAGCTGGCGAGGATGTGGTTGAGCGGAGGAAGAAGGACGGTATGGCGAAGGGTATGATCGAGAGGGCGGCTCGAAGCGTGGAGGTGGAGAGCCGTAGTGCTGCTCGTACTTATACGTATAGTATATCATCGACCCCGGCGACGATTTGCGTTCGCGCCGGTTCTCTGAGCGATGGAGCAAGCGCGTTTCTTCCCATCTCTCCTCATCCTCCTCTTTGGATCTCTCCCCCTCGTACGTCAGATGGATTGGTCGATCTGGCGCCTTTCTCTGTCGGTCTCCTCTCCCACGTCCAGCACCCAAGCCTCGCGTCTTTGGCGCCATGGCAAAGGCTGATTAGTTGCGCGACGGTAAGCACTAGCGCGACAAGAGCACAAGCAAGTCGAGAGCGATGAAAGCAGACCGTAAGCACAAGTGCGACAAGAGCACAAGCAAGTCGAGAGCGATGAAAGCAGACGGTAAGCACTAGTGCGACAAGAGCACAAGCAAGTCGAGAGCGATGAAAGCAGCGGTAGTCGCGAGAGCGTAACAGCGCTACACACTTGACGATGCGGGTTCGAGTGTGAATGATGAGAGTGAGTAGGCTATTAGGTTCTTTATAGTGGCCAGATCCTGGCGGGGACGCCAAGAACGCCAGGAATGGGGTTTGGTATGGTTGTCGGAGAGTGGCGCGCTGCGTCAACGTATAGTTGACTCGTCTCGCTCCGCCTCCGTGATGTAGGGTTGTTTGTGGTCACCATCAACAAAGTGTGAATGCGCTGGTTGGTCCCTTAGGTCGAGTCAACGGGCAAGACGACACGACGGGCCAGCCCCATGGAGATCGAATCACGGATTTTGGGCTGAACCGCCGCATTTACAAGGGCTAAATTAGTAGGACCTGGTACGAATGGCATTGAAAACGGACCAAGGGTTAGTGAGAATTCACCACTTGGGAGCAGACTTACCGGATCGGGAAGGGTACGGCCCAAATGGTCAAGGGGGATACGGGATTGGGCCCCTATTATGATTAAAAGGGGTGTTTTGTTTTCAAAACAAGGCCGACCCTTAGTATCCCAAAGTCGGGCCAGTTTAAGCCCGACACCAATTTTAGTACTGGTCTATGCTATTTTTAGCGTAGGCCATGCTATTTTTAGCGCAGGCCAGGGTTATTTTTAGCGCAGGCTCGTGCTAAATATAGTGCAGGCCCGCGCTATTTTTATCCCAAGCCCCGCACTAATTTTAGTGCAGGCCCGCGCTAATTTTAGCACAGGCCCGTGCTATATTTAGCGCAGGCCCATGCATTTTTTAACATGGGACTGACTGTTCGTGTCCCAAAGTTGGGACTGTCCCAGTCCCATGCTAATTTTAGCCCAGTCCCATGCTAATTTTAGCACAGGCCCGCGCTATACTTAGCGCAGGCCCGTGCTATTTTTAGCACCAGACTGACTGTTCGTGTCCCAAAGTCGTAATTGTCCCAGTCCCATGCTAATTTTAGCGCAGTACCGCGCTAATTTTAGCACAGGCCCGCGCTATGTTTAGCACAGGCCCCTGCTATTTTTAGCACGAGACTGACTGTTCGTATCCCAAAGTCGGGACTGTCCCAGTCCCGCGCTAATTTTAGTACAGGCCTGTGCTAATCTTAGCACAAGCCTGTGCTATTTTTTAGCCCAAGGACTGCTGCACGTCGCCCGACCACCCGGCCTCTTCACTATAAAAGAGAGGCCGTGCCACTCAAAGGAGAGGGAACACACGTACGAGGACGCGGAAACGCGGGTGCAATAAAGAGGGGACTAGAGCAAGGAGCAAGCAGGGAAAGGAGCGAGATGAGCGAGGACCAAGCAGGCAGGAGGTAAGAGAGGGGGAGAGCTGCTACAGCAGGGGTATGAGTTTGGCTTTTGGTCAAGGTCATAACCCCGTCTCCCACATCCTCTCCTCCTTTTTGTCCTTTCTCATCTTTCTCTCACTCTTTCCCTCGCTTTCCCCCTGCTCGTTCCGCTCTTTCTCATTATTCTGGCTGCCCCCCCGCCGTTTTGGGGTGCACTATGCTACCCTCTTTCTGCAGCTCGCACCGGGTTTTAGTCCACACTCGACGATTTTAATCCATATGCGATTCTTTAAATTATGTATGTGTCCGCCTGGCGCAGTCTGGCGCAGTTCTGATTTGTCATTTGGCAGTCTGGCGCAGTCTAGCACAGTTCTGATCCGCCGTGTGTCATCCTAGCATAGTCTGGCACAGTTCTGATTTGTCTTTTGGCAGCCTGGCGCAGTCTGGCACAGTTCTGATCCGCCATTTGGCAGTCTGGGGCAGTCTGGCGCAGTTACTGATCTGCCTGTTATCAGCCTGGCGCAGTCTGACATAGCTTTGATCTGTCGTTTGTCAGCCTGGTGTAGCTTGGCATAGTTATGAACTGCTACTTGGCAGATCTGCGCAGTTTGATATAGTTGGAATTGCCACTTGGATCTGTGGAACTGCTGATCTTGCCAATATGCGCCCATGCGCGCTCCATTGCCATTCGGATCTGTGGAACTGTTGATCTTGCCATTGTGCATTCGGATCCGTGGAAGTTGTTGATCTTGCCTCTGTGCTCCCACGCGCACCCCATTACTGTACCAGAGAAACGTGTGCTCACGCACACTATGTTTTGAGGGCCATTTTCTGAACCAGGAAAACTATGCGCTCACGCGCACTGTATCTGAGGGTCGATTCTGCATCAGCATGTCAACAGGCACTCAATCTGTATGCTTTGCCTTGGTGATCATGAGCCAGCATGGCAATGAGCACTTAATCTGTGAGCTTTACGCTGATGATCTTGAATTCGCGTGCCGATAGGCACTCGATTTGAGAACTTTGCATTGATAATCCTAAATATCTGCGACTGTGCGCACTCAAACTCGACTTTTGAGTAAGTGCGGCATTGGCACTCAATCCGAGAGCTTTGCATTGGTAATCCTGAATATGTGCGATTGTGCGCACTCAAACTCGGTTTTTTGAGTAAGTGCGACACTGCGCACTCAATCTGTGAGCTTTGCAATGATAATCCTGAATATGTGCGACCGTGCGCTCTCAAACTCGGCTTTTGAGTAAGAGCGACACTGCACACTCAATCCGTGAGCTTTGCATTGATAATTTTGAATAAGTGCGATTGTGCACACTCAAACTCGGCATTGACTAAGTAAGACACTGCGCACCTGATCCGTGGAACTGCATTGATGATCTTGAGTAAATGCGACTGTGCGCACTCGAACTTAAGTGTGACGTTGCGCACTCGATTTACAAGATTCGACCTTGATGAAAGGGAGTCTGTGCGACAATGCGTCAGTGCGACAGTGCGCATTCAATCTGTAAACTCTGCTTTGACGAGCTTGAGTCACAACGCTCATGCACTCTCAATCTGTGTACTCTGCCCTGATGATTCTGAGCCAGTGTGCCAGTGCGCGCTCAACCTGTGAGCCTCGCTGTCGATTCTGAGAGCCAACGTGCACCCCATTGAGGGTGGTCCCATCGAAAATCTTCGCCAATTGGGGATCATACACCAGTGTGAATTCCCAGGCTCGGGCAAGTTATCGGAGTGCGCGCCCAGGCTCGGGCAAGTTATCGGAGTGCGCGCCCAGGCTCGGGCAAGTTATCTGAGTGCGCGCCCAGGCTCGGGCAAGTTGTCTGAGTGCACGCCCTGGCGTGGGAAAGTTATCTGAGTCCGCGGCCAGTCTCAGTTTGGTTGTTTGAGTGCGCACCCTGTCTCGGTTTAGGCTGTTTGAAGTGCGCACCTGGTCTCAGTACTACTATTTGAGTGCGCGCCCATGCACATCCGTGCGCGCCCGTGCGCGTTCAAGCTTTAAATTATTATTTGAGTGCACGCCCGTGTGCGCCCTGGCTTGATATTGCTATCCGCCCAAGCTTGGCATTGCTGTTAGAGTGCGTGCCCATGCGCACCCAAGCTTGGCATTGTTGTGAGAGTGCGCGCCCATGCGCGCCCAAGCTTGGCATTGCTCTTAGAGTGCTCGCCCATGCGCGCCCAAGCTTGATAGTGTTATTTAAGAGCGC
>BFEA01000232.1:1504329-1529917 GCA_003427395.1 Chara braunii
CCCATGTGCGTCCACGCTTGGTATCATTATATGAGTGCGCCCAGGCTCGGGTAGGCTATACGAGTGTCCGCTATAACGTTCTGATGATTCTAAAATGCACGTCCCGTCGGTTTGATGGTTGGGGACGCACGCCTTGCTAGTGTGATTAGTCTTGAGGACATGACCGGATATCGCTGATGGTATGACTAGCCCCAACGCCCGCTGATTTGATTTCTTGCCGATCAGTCTCTTCATGGACAATATTCATCTTAGTCCTTGTGCAGACGGTACTTTTCCTGCACATATGGTATCTGCGTAGTCCAGTTTGTACATGCAGTATTTTGCAACTGGCCTCTGCGTAGATAACACCTTGTTGATCAGTTCCACAGTGACGATATTGGCAGATCAGCCCTCACATTCTAGTCCACTCGCTGCAGAGGCACTCGTATGACGTTGCTATGTTGAGTTGCTGAGCTGCTGAGTTGCTGTTCAGTTGGGCCCATTCAGGTGGGCCCTTATATTGAGTTGTTGCTGTTCAGGCGGACCCATTCAGGCGGGCCCATTCAGGCAGACCCCTATATCGAGTTATTGTTGTTCAGCCGGGTCCATTCAGGCGGGCCCCTATACCGGGTTGTTGCTGTTCAGCCGGGCCCATTCACGCGGGCCCCTATACTGAGTTGTTTGCTGTTTAGCCGGGCCCATTCACGCGGGCACCTATATTGGGTTGGTTGCCACGAGCTTGGCTGGAGGGTCTATTGAGGTGTTGTCCTCTCTGATCCCATCGAGTTGCGCTATTTTCCTGAGTTGTTGATATCCCCTTTTATCACCAGGACACCATTGTTTGGTGTAACCACTTGTCAGGAGCATTCTACCTTGCTTTGCAGATTGGTCAAGCTAGCTCCTCAACATGAGACAACCACTACATGGGGTAAGCTGGTTGAGAAGTTCAGTTACCGACACATTGGACATCAGAGCTTCGTCATTAGGGCCAATGAGTCTGCCACATCGAGATACACATTGGTGATCACTTATCACGTGAGAGATGCTGGGAAGGGAATAATGGGAGCCACATATGACCGGATTGTTGACTATATCTTCCGCAGGGAGAGTTACTGGAGGGAGCACTGGTTACATGTGGTGTTTCTCCAGGTCCCCTTTGCACCAGATGGTGCTCTCTTTGACTTTGATGGTTGTAATCCAAAACCACTGAGCAGAGGTGGCAGCAAGGAAAAGAGGTGTCAGGATAGGAGGATAAGGAGCGAGGTGGCCAGATCCGGGATACCTATTACCACCTGTTTACAGAGGTCAGAGACAGACGAGTCAAACCAAGAGCCTTGTTGCATGAACGACGTTGACTTGGGGGACTATTTTGACTGGGATACTCGCAGGGATTGAGCACGCTTGAGTTGGAGCAGATCCAGGGCATCTTATGACATTTGTCATCGGAGTGAGACGCAGGCGGAAGGCAGCCCTACGACGGGTTGCTTATCTCTTGGCACGATACCTGCTTGAGGGTGATTGATCCAGGCATTACACGTCAGGAGGACCTAAGTCACAGGAGGTAGACGGCCCTTCAAGGGGGAAGGGACCAGTCTCATATCTTGGGGATGGCTACAGTCATTTGGTGGGAGCAGACTTCGTTATACAGGCTGTTCGGAAGCCACTCTATGGAGACCGTTTTCTGGAGGTTTCTTATGATTATATCTACGGTAAGAGATGGATTGAGATCTTGATTGGTGCCACAGACAACATTTCCCTCGCCGAGGAGCTGTACCTCTGGAATGTCGCGGACGAGGAGATGGCGAGATGTATGGCATATATCAGCAAGATTGATCCTGCGGCATCTTTTGACATCAGCTATGTGGTCCCAGAGTCGATAGCCACTCAGGTTCTCAATGATGAGGGGGACCAGCGTGTACCAGATACGGAGTCCCAGACAGTCGAGCCCACTGAAGAGGGGGTACCAGTTGTTTTTATTGACCGAGGCTCGTATCTTCTAGTCATTGAGATGTATTATGACATTACTATGATTAATCAGTGACTGCAGCCTCACTTTATGGCTGCTTCTTGTATTCTCTGTGTACTACTCTTCAGTCTCGTGTCTCTGGTCATGCTCTTGCAGAGTCTGGTTTCTAGTATTTTCGTCCTCTAAGTGTCATTTGATTTATGATGCACATCCTGTAATGCATGGAATATGTATGCATGAGGTAACAAGTTATTTATCACTCCCTATCATAACAGGTTACACTCAAGGTTGCTTGAAGGACTCTTGGATAATAGGGACTCCGATAACCTTGAGTTTGACCTTTATACGGGTTCAAGTGCAGGCGATAAAACTGAACGCCTCACTCTAAGTCGTGTCGCCGCTGGCAGGAGGGATAACCCTGACTACTCGACTGTGTGACAAAGGCTGCTTGTGAATGTACTTCTACATAATTTCTCTAAAACTTTCTAAAATCTTGCGTAGCAGCCTGCCAGTACACCAACCCACTATACTCGGCCCGGGGAGGGATATCGAACCAGGTCCTGAAAACGGTTGGGGCGCGACAACGTAGCCCCGGGTGCCTTTCCCCGAGGTGTCCCACGTTCCTTGGGCGTTTTGCCGCCCCATGGTGACCCCTCTCCCTTGTCTTTTCTTGCGCCTTGTGTGCGCCGATTTCTTTGGTCATGGGCCTGCGCTCCGAGACTCCCGTAGGTGGCCCCCACGTTGGCCCCTCATTCTCTAGCTTCCCACGGCCCCGGGGTCATCCATCTCTCGACTTCCTCATTCTTTTATTGCTGCCGTGCTGCATTTGCTGGTTGAAGGGCCCTTTGGCCTTAGTCATATTGCATTCCAACGGCCCTCCCTGCCTCATGCTACGTCCTATATGCCCCTGCTCCTACGCTTATTCTTGTGCCGTTGCTGGTTTTCTCCTCCTGTGGTTTTCACCCCAGGACATCACTCCCTCCTGTGGCCAAATCCTTTGTCTTTTCTTTCTCTTGCCTCCTCACTCCAGATTTCTCTGATGTGCACAGTTCGTCTATATTCAGTCTCTCGAGTGAGGGGAAGTTATTCGGGACCCACCAGTCCCGACACATTCCCCCCACTCATTCGCGATGTCCTCATCACGCACCAATTTCTTGTCAGTGGGTTTTGGAGGGATAGATGGGGGAGGAGGATGAGATGTTATGGGTAGTTAGTTTGCTAGGGTACGTCTTGTCTTTTCTTGTTCCTTTCTCGGATTCTTGTAGGCTTCAACCCTTGGGACGGGGGGAGGTGCATATGATTCAGGCTTTCTTCGGACTTCTCATGTCTCATTTATCACTCTTAGAACATCAAACCCCTTTCGTCTCATTCATCACGCTTAGAACCTCTAACCCCTTTCGTCTCATTCATCACTCGTTGTACATCAAACCCTTCTTTCGTCCCGTTCATCACCCTCAGAGCATCAATCCTCCTTTCGTCTTGTTCATCACCCACAGAGCATTTATCCTCCTTTCGTCTCGTTCATCACCCTCGGAGCATCAATCCTCCTTTCATCACGTTCATTACCTGAAGTACATCAAGTCTCCCTTCAACTTCCCTTTTCTTGTTGTCCCTGCTTCTCCCTGAGCCTTGTCATCCCAAGCGCCCTTTTATTGTTCCTCCATCCACCCCGTGCCAGCCACGTTCCTTTTCCGGCCCCGGTTGCCCTCAACGCTTCTTTTACTTGGTTTTTCGGCCCGTGCAATCCACGTCTCCCGTCATTCTTTCCTCAATCTCACGCTTTGTCAAATTCACATGTATTTTTCCCATGTCATTTTGCCCAGTTTTCTCTAGCCCTGCCAATTCCGCATGCACGTCACCCCCATTAGACCTTTTTGTACCCAAGCTAAAAAATATGCGTTGCTTAGTCCATTTCATACGCATATTTCTTCTGGCATCTTGCTAGGCCTTCCTCAAACTCATGCAAAGTCCATTACACATATATCTCTTTTCTGGGCGTCTTGCCAGACCTTTCCTTAAGTCTACACAAAACTAATTACACATGTCTTTTTTTTCTGGACATCTTGCCGGACCTTCTCCACAATAAGTCCATTACTCATCCATTTCTCTTCTGGACATCTTGCCAGACCTTTTCCCAAGCCCATGCAAAGTCAATTACTCATTCATTTCTCTTCTGGACATCTTGTCAGGTCTTTTCTCAAGTCCATGCAAGTCAATTATACAAGCGTTTTTCTTTTGGACATCTTGTCAGGCCTTTTCTCAAGCCTGCTCAAAGTCAATTATACCAGCATTTTGCTTCTGGACATCTTGCTAGGCCTTTTCTCAAGCCCGCGCAAAGTCAATTACCCATCCATTTCTTTTTTTTTTACATCTTGCCAGACCTTTTCTCAAGCTTGCGCAAAGTCAATTACTCATCTATTTTTTTCTTTTCGACATCTTGCCAGACCTTTTCTCAAGCCTCGCAAAGTCAATTACACATCCATTTCTTTCTTCTTGACATCTTGCGAGACCTTTTCGCAAGCCTGTGCAAAGTCAATTATACAAACATTTTTCTTCTTGACATCTTGCCAGGTCTTTTCTCAAGCCTGTGCAAAGTCAATTACTCATCCATTTCTTTCTTCTGGACATCTTGCCACGCCTTTTCTCAAGCCCGCGCAAAGTCAATTACTCATCCATTTATTTTTTCTGGACATCTTCCCAGACCTTTTCTCAAGCCTGCGCAAAGTCAATTACACATCCATTTCTTTCTTCTGGATATCTTGCTAGGCCTTTTCTCAAGCCTGCGCAAAGTCAATTACATGATTTCTAGAGCTCATGGTAACCTTCTCTTTTGCACGTGTTTTCATCGATAGATGGCATACCTTCCCCCCACTCAAAATGCGATGTCCCCATCGCACGACTAGTCTTCACTCGGAGGTACGCAAACCTTGGCCCACCAACTGAGTAGAAAGATGCCGGCCCATCAGCCCCAAAAAGGAAGGGTGATCAGTCCTCCCCCTACTGATAACTCACCTCATCCCCTACTCCGTCCGACCTTTTGCCGCTTATGAGACGGGCGTCATCACTGAGGTACCTCCTCACATCTGGCAGGTAGGTCCAGTCAAAAACCTCCCAAGACCCCGCCTTGCAGTAAGGGTTTTCTCGCGAATCGTTCCTCTCGAGTGGTGTTTTCTTAGATCCGACCTCTTTCTTTCAAGAGAGTTGGGACTCTCAATTAGTTTGTGAGTGCAGTTACGAAGACATCGAGGTTAGTCCTGGAACGGTTGTAATGATTCGGCAGGGCGGTGTCACTCGCCCTGTGGTGGTTGCGGCTTCCACTCGGTACCACGCCCGATTCCTCCCTATGGAAAGTACTGCTCAACTTAATGCGAGCAGTCGTGGTCAATTCCAAACGGCCGTGTCGTGGTCCATTCCAAACGGCCGTGCCGCTCCTCTACGACGTAGCGTGTGGTTGGGGAGAAAAAAATGAGACTTAGGAAATAGAATGACTCTCTCGCCCGTTTAGCTCCACGCCGTTGACGTTTAGGTTCTCAACATGAGGCGCAATTCGAACTTCTGGACATCTTGCCACACATCTGCGCAAAGTCAATTACTCATCCATTTCTTTCTTCTGGACATCTTGCCACACGTCTGCGCAAAGTCAATTACTCATCCATTTCTTTCTTGTGGACATCTTGCCACACATCTGCGCAAAGTCAATTACTCATCCATTTCTTTCCTCTGGACATCTTGCCAGACCTTTTCTCAAGCCTGCGCAAAGTCAATTATACAAGCATTTTTCTTCTTGACATCTTGCGAGGCCTTTTCTCAAGCCTGCGCAAAGTCAATTACTCATCCATTTCTTTCTTCTGAACATTTTGCCAGACCTTTTCTCAAGCTTGCACAAAGTCAATTACTTATCAATTTCTTTCTTCTTGACATCTTGTTAGACCTTTTCTCAAGCCTGCGCAAAGTCAATTACACATCCATTTCTTTCTTCTGGACATCTTGCCAGGCGTTTTCTCAAGCCTGCGCAAAGTCAATTACACGATTTCTTGAGCTCATGGTAACCTTCTCTTTTGCATGCGTTTTCATCGATAGATGACATTCCTTCCCCCCACTCAAAATGCGATGTCCCCATCGCACGACTAGTCTTCACTCGGAGATACGCAAACCTTGGTCCACCAACTGAGTAGACGGATGCCGGCCCATCAACCGCAAAAAGGAAGGGTGATCAGTCCTCCCCCTGCTGATAACTCACCTCATCCCCTGCTTCGTCCGGCCTTTTGCCGCTTACGAGACGGGCGTCATCACTGAGGTACCTCCTCATATCTGGCAGGTAGGTCCAGTCCAAAACCTCCCAAGACCCCGTCTTTCAGTAAGGGCTTTCTCGTGAATCGTTCCTCTCGAGTGGTGTTTTCTTGGATCCGACCTCTTTCTTTCAAGAGAGTTGGGACTCTCTATTAGTTTGCGAGTGCAATTACGAAGACCTCGTGGTTAGTCCCGGAACGGTTGTAATGATCTGGCAGGGCGGTGTCACTCGCCCTATGGTGGTTGCGGCTTCCACCCGGTACCACGCCCGATTCCTCCCTCTGGACAGTGCTGCTCAACTTAATGCGAGCAGCCGTGGTCCATTCCAAACGGCCGTGCCACCCCTTTACGGCATGGCATGTGGTTGGGGAGAAAAAAATGAGACTTAGAAAAAAGAATGGCTCTCTCGCCTGTTTGGCTCCATGCCCTTGACGTTTAGGTTCTCAACATGAGGTGCAGTTTGAGCTCCCCGACTAGAGCTCGTTGTCGGGGTTAGTTCCGGACGGCCAGCATCAATCAAAGAGAACAATGTCATGGTCCTTCAACCCTTAGTTTCCCTTATCAGGGATAAGTTGCACTGAGACTTTTCCCTTGACGGGTAGAGGTCCTGGGGTTGTGATGCATGCATCGCTTTTCCCCTCATGTCGAGGTCTGAGACTAGAAAAAAGGAAAAACTCAATCTCTTGCTATTTCCATGGTCGGTCCGACGACCTTACATTCAAATTGCCTAGGGTTCCCTGACTATGCAATGCAATATTTAATTCTCAAACACTCAATCCAATGTTATTTCCATGGCTGATTCTCATGGCTGGTCCGACAACCGCTCATCAACAAGGCTACCCTTTGTGGCCGCTCTGGCGGTCGCTTTCTCAATAGCCATCTTTTTAAGGGTCGACCCGTCGGCCCACCTTCAGTTCTCAGCTTTCTCATTCCTCAATATCCAATTCGTATGACCGTCCCAACGGTCCATGCCCTTTTTGTCTTTAAGGTTCAACCTTCTTTATCGTGCCCTTCTCTTCTCAACGCATCAATCTCTTTTATCCATCCTCATGGCTATTTCAATGACCGACCCACGACCTTTTCCATCTCTCATTGCTCATTCCAACTCATTCTCAATCAACCTTTCTCAATCAACCTTTCTTAATCAACCTTTCTCAATCAACCTTTTTCAATCAATCTTTCTCAATCAACCTTTCTCAATCAACCTTTCTCAATCAATTATGCAGGGGACCCCAGTGCCTATTTCAAAAGAAATGTCCCTTGTCAGGGACCATTTCCGAACAACCTGGTTAGGGTCGTTCTTTTCCATTCTCAAATCGAACAGCCTGGCTAGGGTCGTTCCTTTCCATTCTCAAATCGAACAGCATGGTTAGGGTCATTCTTTTCCATTCTCAAGTCGAACGACCTGGTTAGGGTCATTCTGTTTCATTCTCAAGTCGAACAGCCTGGTTATGGTCATCCCTTTCCATTCTCAATGATAGCGCCCGAGGGGGTGGGCCTCAAGGACACGGATCCCATTTATGTTTCGGAGGTTAGAAGGTGGTCATCTCTTTTTCAGTTTTATGCGTGCGGTTTCCTTTCATCCATTCCTCAAAGCAATGTATTGTCCATGCATACATCCGACTTAGCGTCTAGTACTCGAGTTGGGACTCGCGATCCCAAGCAGTACTAGCTCACCCGGTCGTTCAACCACAACAAAAGACAGGGGCGCCCCCTCTTATTTTCACTCGTTGTGATGACTCAGATCTCGGTTATTCTCAGACTCATTCATGACTTAGTTGGATTAGGCTCCTAGGGAAGGAGTGTTCTTCACGCCCCTTAACCCATAGGTTCCCTAACCTCTTTTGTACTCGACCAACATTCAATGCCTTACTTGCTCGTCAATCTGTACTCAAAATTTTTCTTCTCAAAAGCACAATTCTCATTTCATCCAAAATTCACAATGCATCCTTCCCAACTGGTCTCATCCCATGCCCCATGTCATTGTCTTGTGTACCCACTTTCGAAGGTAGCTCATCGAGAAAGTAGCCCCAAAAGTTATCTTCTAACTTATCGTGACACAGTCTTAGCTGGCCCTCTGATCATTTGTCCTTAGCAAGCTTACTCATACTATACACATTTTGCTCCAATGTTTTGCAAATAAGAAAGCAAGATTCTTATTCAACATTTAATCAACCTCTAATTACTATTGCTGCCTTGTGCCTCAACTTGCTCGATTCCTTGTCCACGCTGTTACTCGGCAGACTTTCTAACCCCCAGACCGAAGGTCTAGATTTCTCTCATTTTCCTTGCAATTTCCTGTAGTTCCGCCTCACTGAAAAAATCCAACGGCGTGGCTTCCACCCCCGCCTTTGCGAGTTCACAGGTCTTGATAATCCACTCGTGCTTGATCACATTGGTCCATTGCTGAAACCAATGACTGGGCGTTGGCCCAAACTCATCCTCCCATCTGATGGCCTTTTCGCGCGGCTGGTGCATCGGAGGCCGCCTCTCTTCCCTAAGCCTCGAGATTTCATCCCTCTCATCCCCGCGGCTGATTTCTATGATTTCTTGTACATCCTCTTCCTCATCCTCTTCATCTTCCGTCCGTATGAGGCTGTAACCGCCTGTCAAGTTCTTTGGATCGTAGGTATAGGGGATTTTTGTCCTTGTCCCATACCCTTCTTCAACGTTAGGATCCCTCCCTTCACAACTGTCGTGGCCACTCCGTCCTTCAAGCGGACTTTTCCTTTTCTCCTCACCCTCCTCATGCTCGTTGCGCATGCCCTGTCTCCCCTCGCTTTCCCCATGCCAAGACTCACGTTGTTCGCTCCTGTTGGCTCTTTCCTCGTCAGAGGCCTGTGCCTTGTCTCCCATGTCCGCTTTGCCCTCTTCTCCCACACTTGTCCTTTTCTCCTCGCTCTCACTCCTAGATGAGATATATATACCTTCTCCCTCTAGGAGGGGTAAGGGTCTTCTACATACGCACTTTCTTCCTCCCCTGCCTACGACTGTCCCGGATATGAGCCCAATGTACAACTTTCTCTTCGCTGTCCTCCTCCCTCGGTTTGGTCCCGCTTCCTCCCCTTTGGTAGGCCTGTTGATTGCCCCGCTGTCGTTCTCGTTGCCGAATTCTATTTTTACTTTTTGTTTTTTTCTTCTGATTTTTCTTCTAGGTCCTGTATAACAAGACAACCCCCGCAAAAAACCCTCATACACCCGTTTCCCCAGTCCGGTAGGCAGCTCCCCTTCCCCAGAATGCTCCCCGTATCCTTCGCATCATGCCATTATTATACATTTCCCTCCCTTATGAAAATGCCCCGTTTGTTATGATCCCATTATTTCCCTGTCAAAACTATGATACAATGCTCCCGTCAATCCTTCCCGTTGTCACACAAACCCGTTACCGCAAATTCCCAAGTCATCTGCCTTCCAACCTCAGTCAGTCCATTCCATTGTCCCAGCCCCCCCAAAAAAACGACAGTCCCACGGACGCAGTCAGAGATAAAACCATAGTGTCGGCAAGGTCGTTGTCAGTCCTTAGCTTGTTGCCCCTCAGTTTCCTTATCCTCGACCTCCTGAAGCCATTGCTCCACTGGGTCCCGACTTAGAAACCTGACCAATCGTTGCCCCGGGAAGGGTCCTTTCAATCCAGTTCCATCCAAATCTTCCAGTTCGAAGGTGTTCAGTCCCACCCGCTTGGCGACCCGATAGGGGCCTTTGAACCTCCTCGCCAGTTGTCCAGACCAAGTACTTTCGAGTGCCGAATTCCTCAGCAATACTGTCTCCCCCACCTGAAGTGGCTCCTTTTTCACTTTCTTAACCTGGTCCCACCTTGCTTTGTCCCTCATTCTGTTGTCTAGTACCCGGTTGGCGATGTCTTCCATGACCTCTTCGTTCCTAAGGACTTGTTGACACCTTGCCTCGATTAACTCCTCCGTGGTCATTCGCGGATCATCATTTAACCTGTTCCAGTTAGGTATCAAGGCTTCGACAGGAAAGTCGATCTCTCTTCCGTACCAAAGTTCTGCTGGAATACATCCCGTTGTCCTCTTAGGTGTCATGTTTTCTGAGAAGACAGCCTGCTTGAGATACCTAGGCCAACTTCCCAGATGGTCCGCTGCGAGTTTCACAATTGTGTTCTTTAAGGTTCGGTGCCCTCTTTCCACAGGTGCATTCGCCTCCGGGTGATACGGCTCGATGAGTTTGATCGGTACGCAGAGTTTCTTAAGCATTCCCAATACTTCTTGGTTCACAAATTCAGTCTCATTGTGTGCTATAAACCTCCTGATGCTCAAGTTGTCTTGCGCATCCAGGATATACCTGTACCCATCTGTTGATACAGGCATGACCGGAAGGTCAAGGTGGACCAGATGTCCCGGTCCTAGCACCCGAGTTGGTCTAAGCGGCTCGAAGACACGTCTCGAGCTCCGTTCCTGACAAATTAGGCAAGTCTGGCAGTACATGGCGACCATGCCTGCCATGCCTGGCGAATAATAGAGTGACGCTATCTTTGCAAGAGTTTCTTTGGACGATCGATGTACTCCTGATTATCCGTCGTACATTGCCTGGATAAGGTCTAACTGCCTAGATCTTCCGCACACAACTCTTCTAGGCATAGCACCTTCCTCTCTTCGGAACAGATGATCACCCCTTAGGACGTACCTTTCGGCCTCCTCCCTTGCTTTAGTGTTGACTTCCATGGGTTGTTTGTTCCCTATCAGCAACAACCCGACCTCCCAAAAGATCCCTTCGTATATCTGGGCATGGAAAAACTCCTTTCCTTCCTGGTCCTCATCCTTTCTCTCCTGCATCTCGTTTTATCATCCATCGCAACTCTTTCCTTTCCCAAGATTCCACTAAGCTCATCACGGCTTCCCGGCCTCCCTCAAGGGCCTCAACCGCCATTGCTATTAGTTCCTCCTTCGGTCCTACTATTGCTCTCCACGAATCTCTCTCCTCTTTACGACCTCGAGTGGTTCTGCTACTACGGCAGGTGTCCCCTTCTCCAAAGTCCGGATCAAAAGTTCTTCTGACGTGCATTCTTCGCCCATCATTTCGTTATCCACCGCAAGAGTTCCTCCGTCGTATTAAAGGAACGCGTCTATGGGTTCCGCATCCTCCACCCCTTCAGGAGTGATGCAGACCCGACTCAGTCCATCTGCCTTGTTTCTGATTCCAGCAATTCGTTCGATCTTGCAATCGAACTGCCAGAAAAATCATACCCATCTCCCCACCGTCGGATCGATAGGCCTGTAGTTCTTTAAGGCCCCTGCAACATTCGTCGGATCGATCCTTAAGATGAACCGTCTCCCAAATAGGTAGGCCTGGAAGGTCTTGAGGCAATGTAAGATGGCTAAGACCTCCTTTTTGAACTGCGAGTACCTCGGTTCTGCGGAGTTCAGGGTTCTACTCTCGAACCTAATTGGCCTCTCTTTTCCTTCCTCATCCCTTTGAATCAGTACGCCTCCTACGGCCAAGGGTCCTCCATTCGTTTCTAGGATGAATGGTCGTCCTACCTCATCATTAAAGCAGGGTGCCGACAAGGCGACCTGCTCCTATGTCAGTATGTCCTTGAGGGTTTGGACGGCTCCTCCGTCCAATCCATGGTCCCTTCTTCTCTGATCATAGCTCGGATCGGCTCAGCAATCTTGGCAAAATTCTTAATGAAGATCCTCCAAAAGCCGACCACGCCTAGGAATGCTCTTACCTCCGTTCTCGTGCGCAGGGGTGTTGGCCACTATGATATCTTGTCTGTCTTCACCGGATTTGGCTTCCTACCGTAAGCACCGCAGCGAGATCCTAGTATAGTTACTTCCGGTATTGCTAGAATACTCTTTGGTCCACTAGCCGTGATGTTGTATACTAGGAACCGGTGGAGTAAGTCTTTGATGTCTTGTACGTGGTCCCATACAAGCCTTCGGATTCCTGGCTGGACTTCTGTCTCGTCCTTCTCCTGCGCGCCTTTGATCGGATTGTCATCGATGTAGGGCTCGCACTTCTCTGGGAACATGTCCCCGGCTACGGCGAACATTCTTCATTGCGCTTTGGCTACCGCGTTCGTAAAACCCATAGGGGTCACCTGCATCTGCAACTGGCCTACGGGGGTGTGCATTGCGGTGTACGGCCTGTCCCGGACATCCAATGGAAGCTGGTCGTACCCTGAATACAGATCGACCAGGGAGTAAATGCTCCAACCGGCGTGCGCTTCTGCTAATAAATCAGCCTGAGGTAGCGAGTCAGCATCCCGGATGGTTACAACATTCAACTTTTGCAGATCCTGAATCCACCTTAGTGTCTTGTTGGGATTCCGAAAGGACGAACCACCGGTTTGCATATGGCGACGCCGTAGGTTCTGCGACGAAGGAGTCCATCTTTGCTCGAAGAAGGTCTGCCACTTCCCCCACTATCCCAAATTCATAGGTCGGACCCTTGTCATTCCAACACTTATGCTCTACCGTGTGGATTCTGACCGGAGGAATCAGCTTCGCGTCCAGCCGCCCCTTTTGGTGATCACTAAAGGCAAATGCCAGGTGAAACTCCTGGCAGGTTTTTTTTATCAGGCGGGTTTCTTCTTCCATTAAGAATCCGTCTATCCCTATCTTCATTGTGCTAGTTACCTCGTCCGGTATCCGATGCCCTTCCGTCACTCTTCTCTCTTGGATTACTCGAAGGACTTCCTCATCCTTCTCCATAGCATCGTCCTTTGATATCGCTAGCAGGATCGAGACCGACTTTGCCTTCTTCCCTACCGGCTTGTACTTTCGAACACGTTCTTCCGGGATCTTTCTCCTAAAAAATGAACGACCGGGATTGCCCTCGTCGCCTCTACGATTCGTGGTTGAATACTAACTAATTTCCCATTCAGACAATATCCATTTTGCACCTCTCCTTCGAATTTGGCCAAGGCCGCCGAGTCCACTCCTACCTTGTGGTATCTGAGGGTCTTGATGAGCTGTAACAAATCGGGGATTTCGAGTGCGACTTCCAGCATGTCCATGCGTACTTCTTTCCGTTTGGGCAGGCTGGCACCGAGTTTGACTTCTGACTCCTTTTCTGCTACCATAACACCTAAGACTTCGTCCTCCTACTTCCTCTTCTTCTGGGGCGGGCCCATCTTGATCCATTCCTTCTTGTTGAATGCCTCCTCAATCATAATTTCTACCCTTTCTCTCAAGCCCTCCATCCGCGCGAAAGCCCCTTTTCGTGCGCTATCTTCGAATGACGGCGACCATGTTGCCAACTTTCCCATCGGAGGATCTTCTCCCGTCCCGAGGAGTCGGAGGAGCTCACCCCGGCCGGTCACTGGGTCCTCTATGTCTACCATGTACGCGCCATCGTGCAAGTGCATGCCTATCATTTCTACGTTTCCGCACCATGGTCTCTCGAGGATTATGTCGTGATCCATTTCCTCTATTACGGTCATCTGCTGAAACGACCAGATCGATTCCCTGACGCCTGCCTTGACTGCGCACTTCGTGACATACCCAGCGAAAGAAATTTCCCCACCGGCTCCTCGGATGCTCCCTGTTACTTCCTTATTTACCGTACAGTCCGTGATTGTCGCGAAATCTCTCCTTGTGAGAGTGATTTCCGCTCCCCCGTCTACTAATGCGTCGGTATGATGAGTCCCGATCTGGATTTTCAACTTCCCTACGGGTAGCGCGTGGAAGCTGAGCTTTGTCCCAGGAGGTGCCCTCATGACTTTGCCACCTTCTCGGTCTACCAAGCTCAAGCGGATGTCCGCAAAGGCCTTCTCGAGATCCTCCAAATCCCCGCGACTCCTTTGAAGGTTAACGGCTTCTTGTGGCGCTTCCTCCTCTTCTCCTCCTTCCGACGATTCGGGGTTTTCGTCTATCTCTACTCGCCGTCGCGTCAACAATTGTCTAAGCCCTTTGAGCAACCTAGGGTTGGCCTGCAGCAGGGTCTGAAACGACATCGATACCATGGTTCCTAGTAATTTGCTAAGGGTGTCGTCGATCTCAGGCATAGTTAAGATCGGGATTTTGTATCTAAACTTCTTTTTAGCAGCGGTAACTTTGTCTGTAGGCTCCTCTTCCCTTGGCTTCCCGTAGACTTTCTCTGGTTCCCCGACCTCGGGCTCTGCCTGGGGCACGGAGCCTCCAGCAACTTCCTCCATTACGGTGTCACTGATAATTCTTCTCCCAGCCATCCCTAGTCGAGTGGTCGCGTTCACCCTATCGTGTCCGTCGTTTTCCCAAATGAAGTTGACTTGCGGCCCGCGGCCCCGAAGTTGATCCCATATGATATCGACCACCGGCTCATCTTCTACGACTGTTATTTCTAGCCCATTGAGCATGATAACAGCTCGCCGCATCCCCCCTAGCGAGTTCCAATTCACCCGTTCTCCCTGTGGTCCGAATATCTCTCCCTTTAATGACCTGGTACATCTCCTTTTTAATATATCATGGTTGAGTTTTGGACATGCACGCACATAATGTCCCATCGTGGTGCAGTACTTGCATTGCTCGCTAGCAGGATCTCTCCGTCCGAATCCTTGATTGGTTACGCCTGGCGGACCTACGGCTTTCTTGGGAGGGAGGGAGGGCGGGTCGGGATACTTGCGCATGCATAACCAGTAGCACGTTCTCTACCCTTTCAATCTTGTTGTCGACTCCGTGCACTCGTTCATGTAAATTTTCAGTCCCCTTTTTTACCTTGTCGCCCGTCCTACCGGTCAGATTTATGACTTCCCCTTCTTTGAGCAAGGCTAATATCTCGGTCACTACAGTCTTTTTGGCCAGATCTGTTACCGTATTGAAATCAACATCCCTGGTGTTTACGAACTTGCTCGTCTGTTGGTAAGCCGACAAGATCTTGTCTTTGTCGAATTCGGAGAACTGCCTTAGGAAGTACTTACTCATTATCCGGTCCGTGACCCCGGGGATCCTTAATGCTACTCGGGTAAATTCCCATAGGAAGTCATCGTACGTTGCGAAGTTCTTCCTTTGAACTGCTGCTAAGTTGGCCTCTGTTGCAATCTTCTCCGCCACTATAAATTTCCTCATCATCACATCCCGGATCTCCTTCCAAGACCGGCTCGCGGCCACAATGGCCATTACGTCCCGCCCTAGGCTCAATGACACATGCTGTCCTAGGTGGTCCATCTTTTCTTCTTCGGTCCATTTCAGCAACGCATCTAGGTTCTCATAATCGATTAGGAACTCCGTGATGTTCGCCCCGTCGAACGTCAACTTTTTCTTAGCGTCCGCTAGGTAGCCCTGATTTTTATTTAGTGCTCGCTCGAGGGATGATACTATCTTCCTAAGGCCGCCTTCGGAGCTACTGGCCTCGCCCGCCATACTGGTATCCGGTCCTTCCTTGCCGGTCTTCTGTCCCTCCCTAGTCTTTGCAGTTCTTTTCGGGTCGAACCATCCCAACACCCTTTCCCTGAGACTCCAGAGCCCTTCACACCCTCGCGTTACCGCTGGCATGGTCGGCAGGCGGCTAGACCTACTATCTATGGCTGGTGGGTTCGTAACTTTCTCCGCTTCCATCCCCGGAGAGTTATCTCTCTCTTTCCTTCTTTTGCTCGGTGTTCCCCCACGGTCACTACCCTTATCCCCTTGCCCAATTCCGCCTCGTTCAGTCCTCCGTTCGTCCCGCGGTTCTTCCTGCAGAGGGCATTCTTCGTTCCCAGTCATCATTTCCTCGATCAATCTTGCCTTGTACTCCACGATCCTTTTTTCTATCTCCGCTAGTTTGCGCCTCGCATCCATGACCGTTACTTTCTTAGACACAACTCCCTCTGAATTCTGGGAGCTTGTCCTATCCTTATTCCTGCCCTCCTTGGTTTCCTGAGTCCCTTGCCTGCTTCCCCCGGCTTTCCCCGAGCTTTCTCCTGAGGAGATTTCCTTCCGGTTCCCTTTGGTACGATATGGATTTATCGATTTTCTGTCTTTCCGCCCCTCTTCGCTTTGTACGGCACTGCCTCCTAAGCCTGGTCCTCCTTCGCTCTTATGGTTATCCATCTCATCCTCCATTGCCATTTTGCCTAGTTCTACATAAGCCAAAGGATTCCCAGGACAAACGCAGCGCGAGGCATTTTAGGTTCCCTAGGTTCCAGCTTTGTTGACTTATCTTTATTCGGAAAAATAGCCTTCTCCCCATTTCCGTTTCCTGATTGCTTCCCTGAGAAGAAACCACGTCTGGCTCTGCTGCCTTACCGAGCTAAATGGGTGTGACTTAGTTTCCTTTATGACAGGCTCATTTAGAGCGCCCTTGTCCCGTCGGCCGATGCGTAGGAGTCCGGGTTAGGCACCCTGCTAGAGAAAGTTTTCTCGAGCAGTATTCCCCCTTTTTTTCTCCTCCAGGGTCATGGCAACCATTAGGAGTCTACCCTCCCTCCTTTATTTTCTAGCGGGTTTTGATCGTCCGGGTCCGAGGTCCCTTCTTATTTCCGTAGCGACGATACTTGATTTGCCCTATTGGCCCGCCCCCGAGTGCTAGTCCCGTTCTCGCCCTCGTGGCCCTTCCGGCTCGGTAGGCTCCTCGAATAGTTGAGTCACCCCTGCTAGACAACTCTCTCCTATTTCGATTTCCCTTTGGATTATGTGTTCGTATTCCGCCCAGGCTAGCCGTGGCAACCCAAATATCAAAATATGGATAACTTCCAGTAACTCGCGGACCCTATTTCCCCAGAACGGCCCATGTTCCACAGAAACATCGTAGAACATCCCGATCGTCTGAAAGGGGAAGTGGTCTACCCAGACTAGTCTGCCAACTCCTGTACCCTCGCGACGCTCCCGAAGATGAGGTCTATCATAAATCGGGGGACTCGGCACCTCAGCGGTGTGGTTGGTGCCCTGAATTCCCTCCAACCTCCCATTTCCACCCTGGTAAGTAAATCCATGTTTCTCCTACCCCTGACTGATTGTCCTATCCGTGTCAATACTCGGGCCGCCCTCTGAAAGACCGGAGCCAACTTGTGGCCTTGCGCTATTCCTATCCCCAATAAGTGTAAGCCAACCTCGGGTAGGTATAGGACTCTGGTTACCTCTAAATTGGAGAACATATCATCCCCAGGCCCTTGGTTGAGTCTCATCCCCGTCCACCGACATTCCACCAACATGAAGGCGCTGTCTCTTCCTAGGGTCATGGCCCGCCATTCTACGTCGAAACCCTGGAAGTTGGAATTTGACGAAAGGAACACTTCCCATCGCCCGCCGTTATTCTAGGGCGGTCCGGGATACCGGGGCTGGCGCTCCATTCGCACACGTCTTGCTGCCATTGCTGTCTTAGCATTCCCTGCATAGTCCACATAGAAAGGATTACAGTCGATCCTCAGTAAACGCCCACCTACTACCCCCTTACCCTTTGTGTTCTCATTCTTCTTCTCTGGTCCTAGCTATTCATCCATATCCCCACGAGCAGCAACCTCCGCTGGCTGCTCGTACAGCCGGTAAAGGTCATCTATGTAGGTCGCGCCCCGACCTACTTCCCGCCTGATGACTCCCCACATGGCCTCATCACTTATTTGCGGAATCCCTGGCCTAGTATTCACTGCTGCCCGTAGTATGCAAAACACCTCGTGCCCTTGTTCGTCTTCAAAAGGTCTCATCTCTAGGAAGGCCCGATAGTATTCCCGATACATCAATGCTTCATCAACATTTAGCCTAGTTATGGCAGCTACCGCCTGCTCCACTCGCTCTATGCCTCCCATTCGTCTTAGTAAAAAGGGTGGTAGACTCATGCGTATGACCTCATTTGGCAACCTAAAGTCCCCTGCCGCGACGACTTTTACCTCAGCCGTCACGTCATCTCGTTCTGGATTCGCGAACTCAAACCCCTCCCGCCAGGTTATTTGCCACGCTCCTTCGAACATTCGCACGAGGTCGTCCCTGGAAGCCAAGGCAATCCCAAAGGCCCGCCATCCTTTCTCCAACAGGTGTAGGGATCTTGTCGCATGTACACGCCCTGGGAGGTCCAGATTTAAGCCCCCGAACTCCCCCCTCGCACGCCATTCCAACTCTACTACTAGATACACCGTGTCTTCCACCAACTCTACCCCCACCCAGTCCATTACCGGGTTACTTACCACATTTCTTGTCGGCAAGCTTATTTCGACCCTGCCCCCTGATGCTCTGGGTGGCAGGATCCCGCGAGGCCTATCCCCCCAGAATGTCATTTGTCAGGCCATCTTGCAACGTCCTTTTTCCTGCTCCCTTAGTCCGATTGTTGCACCCACCGAGATTCTGTGTCTTTCGTGCTTTAGTCCTTCAACACTCTCTACCTATCGTACACCGGTTCTTGCCGCTATCCCTGCCCCATATACGTACAAACATTTTTTCCCTTTCCTGGTTGTTAATACCTCCCCCTTGTTTTCAATCCCCTCGCACCCCCTGCTAACTAATCTACACGCCCCTTTCTTATGTTACACCCTAATCCACATGCATCCTCCATACTTTGACCTCCCCGCGACGTTCGATTCCTCGCCCCTTTTTAGTCGAACCACAGTACCTCAAACAATTTAAAAACATCATCCACGTAGGATGGAGCGGTCGCCGCCTTTCGGCTGACTATAACGTCCCAAGCCTCCGCGTCTACCTTTAGGCGGTCATACTTGCCTATCCTTAGGACAGTGAGGATCTCCCCGGCTTTGTCTCCGTAGAAGGGCCCGTATTTTAATGAGATCTTATAGAACTCCTCAGTCAGCTAGGCACACTCTATATGCACTTCTTTCATGGAGTCGACTACTTCTTAAATGTGCTCAAAACCCCCAAACCACTCGGCTACGAACTCAGGCACCCAAGCCGTTGTTCGTAGGCTGGGAGGCTTGAGTTCCTTCCATCCTCCCATCACAATTCTGCTACTAGCTTCGTCCCATCCCTCGTTGGCGAACCTCTTGCCTTCTTTTCGGGTTTGCGCCTCTGCATCCCTAGAAGCCACATTCGATCATGTCCCGTTGCTAACATAATGCAAAATAGGCGCCACCCGTCTTCGAAAAGAACGACCGTCCCGAATAATTTTACCTTGCCTTTCGCTATCTCATCCCAGCCTTCCTCTTCCCTTACCGCATTCCAAATCCTCTCTATCCGTACATATAATAGCCCCCGGACAACCTCAAACCCAACCCAGTCGCACGTGGTCCCCCTCCACTCGTTTTCTGTCGGTATAGGCAATATCTTTTTTTTCTTGATGGTGATTCTGATCTCCTCCTCTGAGTCGCCTTGGTTCCCAACCCTTGAAGGTGTATTCCATCATCCTTTCCTCTCTAGTCATCTTTCTCCTTCCTGCACAATACCAGGTCACCCGTTCTCCCTAAGTTAAGTTACCCCACCCCCCTTAGAAGTCTTCGTCCTCTATCTCATCATCTTCGTCCTCATCACTGAAGTCGTCCTCTTCGTTATAGAACAACTCCTTCACCCCTTGCAGAAATGTCTCCCCTATTGCCACATTTTTTTAGACTATCCCCCAATGCACAGAGCTAGAGACAAAAACATTGTCTATGCTAAGACAGTTTAGTATCTCGGTCAGCTCGTCCGCCCAGTTCCCCTCGAACAGCCCCATTTCTACCGACAACCGAAAGAAATTTTGCCTAGCGCACTAGTATAGTCCAAGGTTCATCATGGACTGGCATATCCGTACTAACCTGCTCAGGGTTCCAAAAACCGCATCCACTAGGAAGGGAGGCAGCACACATCGCATGGTTCTGACAGGTCGCCTCATGCTTCCTCTATCCCCAAGTTCCACTCGCACATCTACCCTTTCCATTTTCATTTCCCTCCGTTGACACACAACCCACACAACCTCCGCTTCTGACTTCCTAAACAACTCGTCCGGTGTATTCGCGAGTGCCAATTCTATGACCATAGCATTCTCCCCACCTTGCGACAAGTAGACCCACCCCCGGGCTTCCACCGTCCTTCGGAATTCCAAATCCATTAAACTTGGCGACAACCTCGTCAAGCTGACATTAGTCCATACTGTCTCTATCCAAAGAAATGCGTTCTCCCCTTTCAGCATTGCCGTTTGATACGCTGGTTCAAGGTCCGTCCACGCTCCATCTTCCGGGGGGACGACCGATACCCCTTCCTTCACATCTATTGGCATTTCCGGGCCGCTGGTATAGATCGGGGAAGGCAACCATCGCTCCATCTTGTTTCCAAACACCCGACCCCTATTTTCATAAAAGAGCGTCAACCGGTCCTCCTGGTCAGGTCAACCCTTGTCCTAGATGATAATTATTTCAGACCCCTCATCAAGGTCTCCCTAATTTACCTCCCCATTCCTAAGTACTTCTTCCCGTAATACCCTCGGTCGGTCATCCATTTCCCCACATTCTTTCTCTTGGTTCCATTTCAGTTGATCTCTATCCTCCTTCCTTCCGATCATCTCTTACTCGTGAGGACTTAGATGGGGGGGGTGGAATAGACTTAGAAATATGCCCCGTGCAACAACCCAAGCTCAATCAACCTTTACAGAGGGGGAACACATAAAAAAAATCAGACAATCTCACATACGGGCCGGTCATCTCCTCACCGACCATCCCCAATATGGTCTCTCCGCTGGTACTATCGGTAGAGTCTTATCCCATACCTCAAGCGCAGCTCAACCGTCGCGAGCGCGGTACCCAAGCTCCGAGAAGGAAAAAGTCTAAAAACCTAGTCTGTCGGTGCCTCTTATCACATTCGTCGTGCGCTTGGGCAAATGGTTGTGGGTTGTTTCTTCGGGAAAAAAATCTAAGAACGTAGTTTGTCGGTCCCCCTTATCTGTCTTACCGTGTAATTGGGCAAATGGTTGTCTAAGATTGGTTATGTGGGATGTTTCTTCAAGAAAAAGGTCTGAAAGCGCGGTTTGTCCCCTCGCCTTTATCTGGCTTACCATGTGCCTGGGCCGAAGGTCGGCTAGGCTCCAGGGCCTAAACGGCTACACACTGACACTCTGAGCAGTCCCCACCTTCAGATAGTCGGAAGGGTTTGGTTGGGGCCTGGTTTGAGCCTGAGTGTTGGGGACGGAAGCAGAGGCTCGGACGGACATCAGTGTCGGCTAGCAGGGGAAAGTTGTGGACTGGGAAGCTTGGTGTGAAGGTGGCATAAGCCAAGGAGGCTGGCTGGCAAACTGGCGCCGTTGTCGGGGATGGGCTTCCTCTAACAACCTCCGCTGGCCCAACGGACGAAAAGGGGAAGAGGACAAGTGTGACAAGTGGTGGTGAGGTTGTCCAACTTCGACAAGAGTAACATGCGGATACAAGTGTGACCAGTATCGACAAGTATCTAGCGGCGAGTGTGACAAGTGGTGACAAGTGTGGCGGACGGTCGCAAGTGTAGTCCCCGGTTTCTAACCATGTGAAGGCTTTTTCGTTCTCGGACATCTGGTTTTGGCTTCAATAAACGGTGCCTCTTCTTTTTGGGGTGATCTTGGGGGGGGCGTGTGAGGGGCTTGTCGTTTTGCAAGTCCGCACCGGCCCCACTTGTGACTCCAAAAATTCAGGCCAGATCGCCTCGGGGTTTTGTTTTTGGTGTGTTTTGTTTTCGAAACAAGTGGAAATAAGGGGGGGAAAACGTTTTTTGCTTGCTGAGTGTTTGGATCGAATGAGGGTGAAAATTAGTAAAAGAAGAGGGGTGGTTTCACAGGAAAATCAGGTCAGTCGGCCGACACGTGGGGAGGAAGCAAGCAACCTTGGGGGAAGGGTCTTTCAGAGGGAACCTGGGATACCTTCCGTGTGGGATCCAAGGGGTTTAATTCCAAGAGAAAGGGCCTTACCTCTCGTCCTTGATCCTGAGGGACTAACGGCAAGACCTATAGTAGCAGAGAGAGAAGGAAGGGGTTCGGTAGGAAGGGTTGTCTCCGGTCGAGAAGAGAGGGGTGCCACCCAAAGGGCCGGCTCTAGAGTAGTTCCCAAGCCTCAAGTCGAGAGAAAAGAGGGAAGGGTATCAAGCCAAGAAGGGGGTTCGCAAAGGGACGACGTTTGGTCTTAAGTGGAGAGTGTGACAGGAGAGGGTTTGGAGGCCGGGTCCTGGGTGGACCGGTGCCTTGCCGACTTCTCCGACTCGGAGCTTGGGGACTACTGGGACTACGATAATGAGTATTGAAGGGGATCGAATGCTTTGAGGTATGTACCTTAATAGGCCCAACCTGAGAAACTCTCTTGCAAGATTTATCCCCTCCCTCTTTTTGGAAACCCCGATAAGGAAAACTCTGATTCCAAGAGAGAAGAGAGCAAGACGGTGGCGAGAAAGAAAGAGGGAACGAAGGAAGAAGAGTTCACGATTGGAGGCGGAGCATATGGGGGGATAATGGGGGGGAATAGACAGGCTAGCAATTGATGATTGGTAGGCGGATAAAAGTCCTGGGACCCGGGTAATTCCATGCTCGAGGTGGGCCGAGTTGTGGCGTGGTACTGGATAGGATAAATTAGGATTAAGTGTCGGTTCGGTGGGAGACGTAAGGTACTGGTGTGTGACTTTGGTCCGACTCTGTGGGGGGGTTTGCCACCTCTCTTCAGGGATAACTTGTGCTTGCGGCTAGTCTCCACGCCTTGAAGTGGGAGGACCTCACAGCCGGGGAGGACAGGAGGGTAGCCGAGTGAGACGGCGTTGCTCCACTGGTCCATTTGAACCTGCTGGGCTCACATGCACCTTCTCCTTGCAGGTTAGGGGTGGTCTCTCGAGTAGCCAAGGCTAGAAAGAAGGGTCTTTGATTAGGGTGTGTGTATGAGCCTAGAGGTGGTACCGGAAGGTATCAGTGTGGGTAATTACGGGGAGATCGACGTGTGGTGTTATATTTTTCGTCTATGGACTGGGGACTTCGACATTGCCATTTACGTGGAGGAAGGGCAAGACCAAGGGGAAGATTTCCTCAGTAGTTGGGAAGAAGCAGTTGGTCACTCGCGGTTGGAAATGGAAGAACTGAGGGGCTATGGGCTTAAGTATTTTTATGGGTTAGGTTGCTGAACCTACACGAGGGGCGGACGCCCGACGTCGATAATACCTAAAGCCTGTCTTGACGGATCGGACGGTTGGAAAGTGCTGGTGGAAATCATCAAGGAGATAGTGAAAGGCGAGCAGGCGGAGGGTGGGATTAGTTTCTCGTGAATCCCGAACTATTAAGAATAGGGAGAGGGAAAAAAATCTATGAGTTTGAGAATTCTAGAGGTTGAGCCAGCCGGCATCAGTGTAGGCAGTTACAGAGGGGTAGACGTGTGGTGTTACACCTTTTTTCTATGGACAGGGGACTTTGACATAGCTCTCTGTGTAGAGGAGGGGTCAGATCAAGGAGAAGACTTCCTACGTAGCTGGAAGAGGTCGTCGATCATTCACGATTGGAAAGGGAACTATTGGGGGGCTACGGGATCAAGTGTTAGGCTACCGAACTTACGCACGACGTCCTCAACTGGCATCAGTTATAGTCGACGCCTATCTTGACGGGTCGGACGATTGGAGGGTATAGTGGCAATCATCGAAGAGGTAGTTCAAAGGCAGGTTGGTGGAGGAGAAAGGTAGGGCATAATTAGAATTGTCGAGGAAACAAAAAACGACAGGGTTAAAATCGAAAGGGTCGACCTCTGCAGAGAGTGGGAGGGTTTTAGCGTCCCTTTGGACCATCGCACCGAAAGATACTTGGTAGGACACGAGAGGGGTATTGAACTCAAGGAAGGGGTTTTTCTTTGGGCTCGGTTCGCTGTAGGAATTTGGGAAGGGGGTCAGTGGACCAGGACTAGATCTGGGAACGGGAGGAGAGCCCGGCAGGCTGAAGTCCGCGCCGAAGGAATGATAACTTAAGCCGGGAGGTCTGGGTAGACTACGTCGTCCATTGGGTTTTAGGGTGGCTTCGGACCGACCATTGAGAGCTCCGCGCAAAGCTTGTCCTGAGACAGATCTTTGAGCAAGCGCCTCTTCAGCACCGACTCCCGATCCGTTTTCGGGTGACTTGTGCTCGAGACAAGGAATACCCCCTAGCTACAGGTTATGCCCAAACCATCTTCCCTTCCTACGTCTTCCGGAGAGTGTGAGGGGAAGGGGCCGCCTACGAGTAAGTTGTGAGGTCGATAGAGCGGGAGGTCGGAAGGGGGTTTTCCTTTAGATCCCTTCATTGGTACCTCATATATTGTGTGGACAACCGAGTACCGTACGAAGCTAGGGCCGACAGGATAAGGGAAAAAATCTCCTTGGACTCGGAGAGAGATCCTGAAGGAGGAAGGGATTACCGCTATAGGAGATTTTTTGGGGTGCGGCGAAACGTGTTCTAGGACGAATGGTTTATTTCAACAGGGACCTTAGGAGCTTCGTAAGGTCGGACTTAGAAGGACAAGGGACTCGTATTTTGGTCCCAGGGAATTGAGAAGTTCCTGATTGGAGGAGGTTAGAAGATGGAGAGGTCATCGCCGGCGGTAATTTTGTGTGGATAAAATATGTGTGTCTTTTTAACAGGAAATGAGGGAATTAAACTCTCATTGAATCCCATTGAATTCCTAAAAATCCCGTTGAATCCCGTTGAATTCCTAAAAATCCCGTTGAATTCCGGTTAATAAGGAAAATGGGCCGCTCTCGTGCTTTTCGAAAAAAATGGAATCGATGCGCGGGGTTCGGAAGACGTGACCCTAGGTAAAAAAAAAAAAAAAAAAAAAAAAAAAAAAAAAAAAAAAAATCCCTCAACCCCTGAAGCACCTCTTATACCACCAAATTAGGGCCTCACTTCACTACTCTTGACTCGTGAAAATTTGCAAGAGTGCGGCATGAGTTGTCAGAGTCCGAAAAACACCTAGAGTTTTGTCGCCGCGACACTTAGACCGATGCACTCTTGCTCGGCTCTTGGTACACATTCAGCGCTCTTGAAGCCGTACACAACAACGCCAGCCTTGTTTGTTCACCCAGACTCCAGACCCGCTCATGAAAATCCTCACCATTTCAAAAGACCGTCGGACCAACTTAGCAAAAACGGTCGTTGCAGGGTGGCACACAAGAGTGGTTTGTGCGACTTCTACTCACGACTTCCTTAGAGCTCTTGAAAGGCGTTTTCATGAGCCACAATCACCAGCGAGTGTAGCGTTTTCAAGAGTTACATTGTGACAACTCTTGAAGCGTTTTCAGACCGTCCAACTTTAGAGTAAGTGCAGCGGTGTGGAGCTCTTCAAAATGCACATTTCAAGAGTAGTGCAGCGAGGCCCTTAGACCAACACTGACTGGCCTGCCAACCGCCACTCACCAACCTCCCGACACCAGTCCCCAAACCTACCCGGAAGCCCTCTAAGCCATCCGCCCCCACATCCCCCAACCCCCAAGGCCCCTGTTATGTGTGTGTCTATGTGTGTGCCTGCGTGTGAGAATGTGTCTGTGCATGAATATGTATGTATGGGCATGTGTTTGGGTATGTATGTGTTTGTAAGTGTGTGTGTGTGTGTGTGTGTGTATG
>BFEA01000232.1:1530368-1553180 GCA_003427395.1 Chara braunii
TTTTTTTTAAATGTAGTAAAAACTCAAAAAATTAAAATTAAAATATGAGGTTGTAGAGCTCAAAAAGATCTACAACCCTATAGTTTTTTTTTGTTTTTTTTTTTTGCCCGCAAAAAAAATCATCGCGGGTCCCGTTGTAACATGTTTAACGGGTTTTTCAACGGGATTCAACGTGGATTCAATGCGCGTTGAATCTTTCAACGCGAAACCCATGTTGAATCGATTTTCGAACACATAGGATAAAGTTAACAGAGGCACAAAAGAAAGAAGTGACTACGGAGGAGCCAAAATTGTATCTTAGGGTTACTTCGGTCATTTTCATCGAGCCAGCCTCGTGGACTAAGATTGTGGTATCTCTGATCTTAGGTTAAGGGGGTGGGCTGGACTTGTTGCTTGAAGAAGCCAAGGGAGTATGGAAGAGGTGGATATGTAGGGCCTTACGAGGGGTTGGGTTTGTAGCCGAGGAGAAGGAGAGGTTCGCCAGTGAGGGGGAATTTCCGCGATCGAGTTATCCAGTAACCATAAGGGCGCTGCGTTTTGTGCTCTTGGTAGAAGATGAGGGAAGGATATTAAGGCTCTTAGAAAAAGGAAGGAGGTTAGGGTTATCTTTTGGAGCGCTGTGGTTACTCTACACCCACTTTGTTAACCATGTAATCCTTTCTCAGCGTAGGCTCTGGGGGATATATAGGAGGTTTGGGTCTCTCAAAAAGGCCTTTTCGCTCACTCCGAAGGGGTATCACGAATGCGTATTCAAGCTACCGTGGTAGATGGTGAAATTTATTCTTAGTAATGGAGGGACTGTGGAATCGGTAGAGGCCGACGAAGGAGGAGGGTTCTTGATTCCAAGGGACCCACGCGTAACCCCTTATTGGATGAGTGTTGAGAAATGAGGGGTGATCAAAGAGGGCGCTTACGTGTGGATTAGGGCGCGTCGATTGACGTGGAAGGAAGGAGTGTGGAGCGGTGGTCCGCCTCATATCGGCAGGTTCCTCAACATACATGTGATAGTTTTCTTAGACGACGATTCCTGGACCAAGGTTTGGAAAGGCTTGGTGACTGGCCGAGAGATGCATACCAGCTACGGAGAATCCGCAAGGAAGGTGGCAAACGACTTGGTCTTGGGGGATTTCGAGGAAGAGACTTTCGAGTCGTGGATGCTGGTATCATTCGCGAACTGGGCGAGGTCCCCCGGGCCTCAAAGGTCCTCTGCACAATCTTTGCCCGATTGTTTGGTGGGAACACTCTTGCAGGATTCAGAGGAAAGGGTCATAGAGGGGTACTTCGGTCCGCCCATCGATCGGGAATTCGGGCGCTAGGGTTATTCTGGCTCTACACCCGGTGTGATGACGCAGGGGTTCCGGCAAAGAGACACTTAGTTGGGGTTTAGAAGCGGCTGAGGGAGTTCGAGGAAGTGAGGGTGCGTGTCACCGACGTCACCTACGTGTGTATATTTGGAGAGGAACAAGTGGCAAACCGAAAAAAGTACGGGCCTCGTAGGGGATTATGATTAAAAGGGATCTGGGGCGCGCTGGGCCTCTGTACATCCTATAGAAGAAGCGGGGGGAAATTGTCGGGTCACCCTCCCAAAATCAGGCTTAGCCGCTATCCCTCAAACTCAGTGGGTTCAGAAGGAGGAAGCGGAGACCTACCGTGGTAAGGCATTCGTTCGTCTGACTGTAAGCAACGAAGGTGATTTGCTGGTCGGACGAGTAAAGATCTTCCTTTCAAAGGAAGAGCTCGTAGAGGCAGTTTTGAGTTTGAAATTGGGGGAAGATCCTCTTTGGCACGAGTGGCCCGTAAGGACCACGTTAGAAGAGCTGGTTAACGAGGTAGAGTTGCCAAGGGGATGCTGAATAGCCTACCGGGTGACATACGCTGGGTTTGAGGAGGTGTCGTATTTTACTACCAGCCCCCCGGTGGAACTACCCAATTCATCTTCGAGAGAATCTACCCCTCCGAGACGGTTAAAGAAGCGGTGGAAAAAAGGGTCGCGGTCCTAAAGCAGTTTCTCTTTACGGAATCAGACTTGCATACTCTCTTAACGTGGTGTCTTCTAAACCCGAGTCATAACAACAGGTCGTGGTTAAACAACCTCGGGTACACATTTAAAGGTTGGGGGCAACACGTGAGGGACTCGACGATCTCGTGGAGGTACCTTGGTGAGATTTGTGAGACTGGGTTAGAAGACCTCGACCCTTTGGAGCTCATTCGCATTGCTATTGCATGCAAGCGAAGGAGCATTAGGCATGAGTGAGCTTGACGATCACGAACTCGTTGGTCTAGATAGGGTAAGGGCGGAGCTTTGTAGGATCCTAACCCTTTGCTGGGCAGAACAGAGGAGGGTTAGGCCTGGCTCCTTGGCCAGGGTAAAGACACTTGAGGTGGCAACCATTTACGAGGGCTAGGTTTTTGACGAGCAAAAAGAGGAGTTGCTCTCGGGAGAGAGACAGGCATGAGAGCTAGCTTTACCTCGGGCTTAGTAAATTGGGAGCTAGAGAGTCGAGACGACGGCCCTGAGGTAGGAGTAGAAGGGGTGGCGGAAATAGCAGTTGGTCTTCAAGAAGGCCCAACATTTAGAGCGGAAAAAAAGTTCTTTGTGGAGATCCGGAGACTCGCTCTGTGGAAGAGAAGGTCGTGGACGACGATGGCAAAATTTTCGATTACTGTAAGTGAGTCCGGAGGGACCTGCTTTTCGAGAGAGTGGAGAGAACCGTTATTGGAGGTTGAACGGAGGTTTGAGGAAGACGCTAGGAGCTTAGATGTGCCACTTGAAGCAAGGTTACACTTGGTAGAGGCTCGCTTTTGGGATAGGTCGGGAGAGTACGAACGGGTTTTGCGGTAGGTGCTTAGCGAGGGGGGTGACGATGCCCGGCGGGAGTGTGAAGATTCCTTGGTCGCGACGGTTGAGAGATTAGCCAGGGTGAGATAAATCGTCGATGATTAGGTACGACCAAGGAAACCCTTTCGGGATCCTAGAACGACCTTGGAAATCAGGAGGAAGGTACATAGCAACTCTCCCTAAGATTAGAACTGGAGGGACGATGGTCGTAGAGTTCTTTGAAATATACGATAAAAAATCAGTTATTCGTTTTTCATTAGTTTCCGAAGGAAACCTCAGAACGTGGCGAGCCGAAATTTTCCTATCTGACAGTGATAGGCAATTCTTCACGACCGAGCTAGCAGAAGGGAAGGAACCCTTAGGCCTTGCAAAGAGGGTCTTAGGCCGGCTTAAAAGGTTAGGAGGAGCTCCCTCGGAATGACGCGTGCTGGACCGAGTCGAGCCGAGGGGGCGGCAAGAGATTCCTCAGGCGGGACACGACTGGGCCTGGGAAATTCCCATCTGGGTTTATTGCCTACTCTACCCTGACGACTCGGTGATTAAGAAAATCTTGAATCGAGGACGGGTGATCGTGAAGTTCCCGTTGGGGGAGACGGAAGGGCACGAGCTATTCACCCGGTGTTGAGAATCTCTGACTGATACAGACTTCGAATGGTGGGCGCAAGTGGGATAATTCATTAAGCCCCTATTTCAAGGAGAGACAGGCGAGGTAGATAGGGATTTGATAAGGCATTGTTCCCAAGAGGGGATTGGGAACGTCTCCGATCTTGAAATCTCGCGTTTGGCACTAGCATCCTACAACGAAAAGTTGGTGCGAGACCTATGGTGGACCGTGACTAGCGAAGAATCAGTCGGAAGCGACCAGGAAGGAACATCCAGTGAGGTAGGAGAGAGCTCGGGAGAACGTAGCAGCGATACCGAGGGTACAGACACTAGCGGGGAAAGCAAGTAGAAGGGAATGATTGGGCGCATGGAAAGTGAGGTCGAGCCTAAGCACTCATAGTCGCCGAGGATGACGGACGTTGTAAGGGTAAAAGAGGGGGTGGAGCTAGGAATGAGGTTGAGCAAGGAAGCTGAAGGAATAGCAGAGTCGGTGGGTGTTAGAGATAAGGATGAGCAGAGTACGGATCGGCTTCCTGAAGAAACGGACCCCCCCATCAGGTAAAAGGTGGATATCTAGATCCATTTGCATAGGGACTTGGAATCCTAAGTGCCGACAAGAGGAAGAATAGCGGAGACCACAGAGGTAACCCCATCGAAAGACGGTGGGCCGATAGGTGGATGCAGAAGAAGGGGCAGAGGAGGTCTGGTAATGGCACGTGATACAACACGTGGCTGGGGGCTTTGGATAAATGAGGAAGGAGCCCTCAGAGGGAGAGAATTGCTCGAGGAACAGGTTACGGAACCAACTGGGAGTGCGCATCGATGGGTTGGTCGGGAAGCCGACTTTGCCTGGGCCTCTTATGAAATGATGAGTAGAAATGTTGACCAGGTGGGCGGAGCATGGTGAGGTAGGTCCCGCGAGACGGGAACGAGAAGAAAAAAAGAGAGGTCCTCGGGAAGAGGGTCCTTGGGGTCCCTACTACGACGTCAACTTGGGAGTGGAGGCTCTTTATTTCACTGCGAGAGATGTGACTGGGTTCGTAGAAAAGTGGGAGGAGTATGCCTTTCGAAAGAAGTTTTCCGAGAAGGAATGGATATACCATTTTATCCAGTACTCGGACCCCGAACTGGACCAAGCTATTAGGGCAATCTACCCTCTCGATGGAAGGTGGAGGACCTTCAAACCAAGCTTGTTGAGGACCTTTTCAAGTGATGACCAGATCTCGATGATTGAGGGCATGCGAGAGAAGACGCGGGGAGAAAAGGAGAGCTTAATGGCTTTTTCAAAAAAGTTCAAAAGACTCTCGCTGTCTTTGGTGGATAGAGGAATGTTGTCGGAAGTGGATAGGTGCGTGATGTTTATGGTGCACCTTCCCGAGAAGAGAAGAAAAGAGATCCTTGAGAAGAGCCCCAAGTACTCCGCATGTTTTGAGAAAGTTGTCGAAGTAGTCTTCACGGGGGGAGGGATGGACGTGAGAAAATATATGAAAGAAAGACTAAATTTGGCCTTGAGACAAAAACGGGGCTAGAAAAACGACGTCCCGTGAGGGAATGATAGGCCCTCCTAGGTGTTCCCTGGTTAGCGTTGGGGCGGGTGCCAAGGCAATTGGAGAAATGAGCCCGGAGGTGGGAACCAAGGGGCTTGGAGAAACGACCATGATGGTGGGGATAACAAGGGATCAGATTGGGGGAATTCACATTGGAAAGATGCAAGGGATGGTAGATGGGGAGACCCTCCTCAAAATAAGTCATCGGGTCCAAGACCGGATGAGCATCCGAGAAGGGTTCCTCCTCCTCCTAGAGTCGGGACTGCGGCTCCCGTCCGCCCAACCTTACTCCCCGTCGTTGACCGTTTGAGCTGGCCCCACAGAAAACGGTCATATGCTCTCAACCATAAGATCTGATCTCAAATCCATGACTCACAAAAAAAACGGTCAACTCCTTTTTGCTTTTTCACTCATTTTTGCTCTTTTAAATTCAGATATTATTGCGATAATGCCCTAAGGGCATTGCCTCTGCAATCTGGATTTTTCTTTCTTTCATTTTTCTCTCCTTTTTCTTTTGTTTATGTTGTGATAAGTGTCAACCTGCTGTAAACTTTCTTTCTAGGCGATGATACCTTATTCCTGGTCAGATTCACGACCAGCAGTTCGCCATTGTAACTGGGATTGTAATAATGAAGCCCCCATGCTCATGGGGGCTCCCGTTTGCCTCCGTTTTCTCAATTTTGAACTCCCTTGCGCTCTGATTTTTCCTTGGCATCTTATTTTTTGCATAGAGCTCATTGAGGCTCTATTTTCTTGTGCCTTGCTGGTTCGAGATATCTCGGAATGCTGGGCAGTCCCTTCTTTACCTCCTCTCTCTCATTTTTCCCTCCTAGCACCCTCTCCCTAGACTCTTTCACTTTTGCACTCTTAGTGGCTAATATTTTTCACCATCAAAATCTTGATTTTAATGGCGCTACTTGCTTGCACACTCCTCCCCTTTATTAGCTCATGGTTCCCTCGGGCCCACTCAAGTCCCCACCATTCTCCCATGCTAGTTCCATTTTTTTGTCCTAGCGGTGGTCCCGCTGGTGCATGTCTCAAATTTCAACTATTTTTATTTAGGTTTATCTAGTCCCCGACATCATTCTCGGTGACGTCCTGTCTTTATTTGGGGCTCCCTTGTCTCTGGGAGCCCCAATCCCTTCTTCCAATGGACCCCAAGTGCCGCGAATATTCTAGGCCACGAGATCCACTATCTCGCAGCCCTCATTTACTGTCTTTATTAGCCCAAGCTAAAGACACTCTTTTCTAGTGTCTTGCGTGAGCCAAGGCTCTTTTTTCTTTGGCTTAGGCATCCCTATGCAGTCCATTATTTCTCGGACTGCCATAACGACATTTTTTTCTAGCCTCATAGCCCCACACCATGCCTTAAACTGAAACAAAATACAACGGTCATCTCCCAAGTGCATCCAGACTCAATATTGATTCCGAATGCATCTAAAATATATGTTTCTCCTCCCCCATGGAATCCGTTGTATCTCGGTTGCATGCGGCATTGATTTTTTTTTATTTTCTCTGCAAATTCAAGAGAAAATCAAGATACTTTGCAACCACCATATCTGGGAATGTATCTGGTTACGGATGTATCTCCCTAAGTGACCGTTTTTTATCGTTAAGACTTTGTCTTTTTTTTTTTTTTTTTTTTTTTTTTTTTTTTTTTTTTTTTTTTTTCCCTTCATTTTCGGACAGTAGGGACCTGTCAGTCCTTACTTGTGTCTGTCCATACTGACCACCAACTCACTCACTCCCTCTCACTCCTCTTGTCTTACACTCCTACTTTTTTCTTTTTTTTTTCTACCTTTTTCTAGCATGTCAAGTGTCAACTAGCCGTTAAGGCCTTTTCTAGACCCTTCCTCCTAGTTTTGGCCCTTCATATGCCTAAGGTGCATCCTATTATTTCTCGTACTGCAATGGAGGTCTCCTCGTGCCCATGGGAGTCTCCTTTTGCCTCTCTTTCCTTCAAATTGTCGCCCCTTTTGCTCCAATTTTCTCCCGGGAACTTATTTTTCACATGGAGCCCCTCTAGGCTCCATTTTCCTCATGGTGGCTAATCCGAGATATTTCGGATTGCTGCCATGCCGCTTTCCTTGCTTTTCTTTTGCTTTCCTTTCTGTTTTGGCCCTCCCATTTGCCTCCACTAGTGCTTGCACTAGTGGTGTTAATATTCTTGGTCATCTAGATCTTGATTTTGACGCACTGCTTGCCTTGGGCATATTTTTCTCATGACCCTTCACAACTTTACCTTGGGTCATCACAAGTCCCCGCCACTTGTCCCGTGCTAGTCCCCGACACTTGTCCCACGTTAGTCACTGACACTTGTCCCGTTGGTGGTCCCGCCGACGCTTTATCCTGCCAGTGGTCCCGTCGGTACTTAGCCCCAAAATACCATAATCTTTACTTAGTCTCATATAGTCCCCGACACTTTTCCTTGCGGTCTCTCGGTCTCTTTTGGCAATTTCCACCCTATGGCTGCTTCACTTCTAGCTTCTTTCTATGTCTCATGCACGCCATTCTTTCCGTCCGCGGATCTTCACTTGGCTCATGACCCGTTGACCCTTTGTATGTCGCACTTTGGTGGTCCCCTTGCCCCCGTGATTCATTCTCACGTGTCGGTGCCCGAACACTATTTTCTTGACCTCCTAGACTCCTTTCTTTCTGTGGCGCGCAGCCTAGGGCATTATTTTTTCTGGGGGTCCTTCTTCTTTCGCGAAGAAGTGACACCTTTATTATTCTCTTGCGGCCCTTTGCCGCTTACTATTCTACGAATTTCTTCTTGGTGCACTAGTTCTGGCGGCCCAGGACATTCTCTAGGCCCCTAGGCGCCGGCAGCTATGCCTTAGCCTTCCATCCTTACTATCTCCCTTTCCTCCTGTTTCTCTGATGTACACAATCCTTCCGTTTACCACCTCTCAAGGGTCAGGACCTGTTTCGGGACCCACTGGTTCCGACACCGGTCCCCCTAGCCTTTTCTTTGATGCGCGCTACAACTCCCCCGTCCGAAGTCTCATGAACCTCATCCTGCTATGTGTCTTCCCTATGGTCAGGGAAGTAGTTGATCTCAGTTGCCTACCCATCGTGGTCAACTAACATGAGATTTCCCATCTTCCTCCAATCGTGGAGAAGTTTCTTCTTCCTACCATATGCGGGTCCGAGAGATGGTTAACGGGTGCATATATTTTCAGGTCTCCTTTCCAGGCAGTTCAGTCATTTTAGGTTGCTACACCACTTTCAGATTGTGTGTGGATCTATACATGGGGTTGTATGAAACCGCCTTCAGGAAGTTCAACCACTTCAGGTTGATACACCACTTACATATTGTCTACTGAAGCATTGAAAATGGTGGGATGGGGGTACCTGAAACCCCTTTCAGAAGCTTCAGCCACTTCAGCAGTTTCAGGTCCCCACCTGAAATTCCTGAAATGACCTGAAGTGGCTAAAGCTTTTGAAAGGGGTTTCAGGAACCCCCATCCAACCATTTGGATGGGGGTACCGGAAACCCCTTTTAGAAGCTTCAGCCACTTCAGCGGTTTCATGTCCCCACCTGAAATTCCTGAAATGACCTGAAGTGGTTGAAGCTTCTGAAAGGGGTTTCAGGTACCCCCATCCAACCATTTGGATGGGGGTACCTGAAACCCCTTTCAGTAGCTTCAGCCACTTCAGCGATTTCAAGTCCCCACCTGAATTCCTTAAATGACCTGAAGTGGCTGAAAAAACAGGCAGAAAAAAAAAAACATAAAACTTGTCCTGCAAACCACCCGAAACTTGTGAAATCACCTGAAGTGTCTTCAGACCATTTCAGCGGTTTCAGACTGCTTCATAATCTTTCATTCTGAAATTTCAAGTGGTTGTTAACCGCGAGTGGCGGGTCCCTGATGAGCGGTCCCAAGTTAGCCTCTATATCTAAGGCTTTGTTGTTGAAGGTAGCGAAGCTGTGCACAAAGATGGAGGTCTTGTCCACCAACTTATTCTTCACGTCTGTAGGCAGACATCTCAGATAAGTTGTGAGGAGTACCTGAGGGTGATATCGCACACCAGGCACAATGATCAAACCTTCTTCGACATCAGTGACTTCACACATTGTCCGGTACTGTTTGGAACCGGACTGCACAGTGCGTCAGTGGTCTTTTGAGCTCCTTCAGGGTCATTCCAGCTATTGTACATAATCTGTACAAAGTTCTCCAATGTCTGGGTTTGAGCCCAAACACCGAAGTTCTGACCATAGCCCTGTTGTTACACTAGACCATTCAACTATAGTGTTGCAGAGCCCTCTAAAAAGGAAGCAGCGACTATAACTTCCTACTCTGGCCTTGTGAATGTGTGCCTCACATAGGTTGCCATAGTCCTCACTCAGGTGTCTAGGTCCTCATCCTTTTTCTTCTCGCCAGAGAAAGCTTTAGGATTCGGCAAGGGAATCTTGGGCATCCGTTGCATAGGTTGGATTGACCCTGGTGATTGCCGCAGTTGCTGCATTGCCACCGAGATAGGTTGTTGCATGCTAACCTGAGCCTCTCCTGACGATGGGATTGTAGCTTCCACCATCGTTGATGGTATGGGAGAAGTACTACGGACCGGACCACTAACTGTCGCTAAACCACCTGAAGGAGTAATGCCAAACATAGGGGGAAAAGAGGGTCCTACTGGCGACGGCGTCACAGAGGGACCCACAACCGTAAGGGGAGCTACAAAATACTAAGGTTGTCTCATCATTGGGCGTGGAGCCTGCAGTGCATCCAGAATTCGGTTTTGGCCGCCCATTGGTTCTGCCACCACTTCCTGCTGGACAACCTGCTTTTCTGCCACACAAAGAAGCAAGTGACGCAACAACTGCATTGGAGGATCCAGTGTTGACTAGTGTCCGGAGTCCTCTCCGTATGACCATATATATCTGGATTAAAAAAAAAAAGGAAGAAGATGAAGAAGAAAAAAAGAAAAGAACATTCAAACAAACAAACCTGCATAAATGTGTTGATAGGAGGAGGGTCCGGGGTATGGGTGTTCCTTTCAGCCGTTCATGGATGTTGCGACTGACGTGGCCCGGTTGGTATGGACATTCCGTTGACCTAGGGCTGAATTGTTGTTGGCTTTTAACCACTGGACATAAAAAAAATACTATGTATTCAGGGTTGAATTCTTGTTCGTTTTTCACCACTGGACACCAAAAAAGACTATGTAAAACACTTCAGCCCACCAAGCAGTGAGCAGAGAGAAAACCGGGAAAGGTCCCCAGATTTGTTGCAGGCACCCGTTCTGACAGCAGTTATTTTCTCTTTGGAAGATGAATCTTTGTTTTTTGTTTTTCTTTGAAGTTGTCCTCTGTTTTTGCAGGAATGTACTAGATTTGTTGCAAGGAAACTATGGGCGCGTTGGGAAAGACTTAGTGGCGCTCTTGTGTGAAAAAAAAAAAAAAATTGTTAATTCAAACTTAAAAGCCCTAAGGGGAGGTTGCAATTATGTTTATGGAATGATTTTCTTTTATTATAATGAGACGGCCTCCTTCCACAGCTGTCCCGGTGCCAGGCACGACTCATAAAAAAACATCTAGTATTTTTCCTCGACAGCCCATGATGAAAAACATTAACCTGGGGTGACCAGGAACAAATCGGACCACCCCCAATTTTGCAACCATACGGACAAGGATCCGAAAACCGGTGTCGGGATCTGTGGGTCCCGAAACAAGTCTCGACCCTTGAGACATGGTATACGGCAAAATTGTGCACGACAGAGAAAACGGGGGGCAAGAGAAATAGAAAAGATGGAGGACTAAGGCATGAGCATCGGCGCATAGGGGCCTAGAGAATGCCCTGGGCCGCCGGAACCACTGAGCCAAGAATGGATTAGTGGAATAACAAGCAACAGAGGGTCACGAGAAAATAGTAAACGCGGCTCTCCTTTCTCAAAAGAATGAGGACTTACAAAAAAAACATTGCCCTAGGCTGAGTGTCGCAGGATGGATGGGGTCAACGATGCCAAGAAAATAAGTGTCGGGGCGTCAACGCATGAGAACGTAGCATGTGGCCAAGAACGCCACTAGAAGTCTGCATGAGAAAGGTCAAAGGACCATAAACTAGGCAAAGGGTCGCGACGCATCATGAGGGAATATCGGAGTCATAAGAAAGAGGGTCTTGACGGCACAAGACGCTAGAAAAAGAAGGGACCCTGGCATGGGGGCCACTCAGGGCAATCAAGAGTGGTCGAAACAGCAAAGGTCGCGGCCAAAAAAACCGACGCGCGAGGGATATGGAAAAAAGCAGAAAAATGAGGCTGCCATGAGGTAGGAAACGCCGAGAGGGACCGGACACCACGAGGAAAGATGTCGAGGACTGTATAGGGCTAAGTAAAAATAATGGTATTTTCAGATAAGTGTCAGTGGGACCACCGACGGGACAAGTGTCTGTGGAACCACCGGCGGGACAAGTGTTGGGGACTAGCACATGACAAGTAGAGGGGACTTGTGATGTCCCAAGAAAAAGTTGGGAAGAACCATGAGAGAGAAATATTCAAAGCAAGGTGCGCCGTCGAGATGAAGATCTGAACGACCAAAAATATTAGCACCACAAATAAAAGCAAACGGGAAGACCAAAAGAAAAAAGGAAAGCAAAGAAAATTGAGGAGAGATGCATAGCAGCAATCCGAAATATCTTGGATCAGCCACCATGAAAAAAATGGAGCCTAGAGATGCTCTATGGGAAACATAGGCCTTCGGGAGAAAATCGAATTAGGAGGGGTTACGGTTTGGAGAAAAAAAAGGCAAAATGAGGATCTCATGGATGTTGGCGAGCCACAGCTGCAGTCCGAGAAAAAACGGACTGCACCTTGGGCATAGGAAGGGTTAAAACTAAGAGGAAGAGCCTAGAAAAAGCCTCAATAGCTAGTTGACACTTGGCATGTAGGAAAAAAATAAAAAAAGAAAAGAAAAAAGGAGAGAAAAAGGTGGGAGAATAAGACAAGAGGAGTGAGAGGGAGTGAGTGATTAGGCCGTCAGTAGGGACAGGCACAAGTCGGGACTGGCAGGTCCCTACCGTTCGGAAATGGAGGAAAAAGAAAAGAAAAGAAAAAGAAAAAGAACACTAAAGGTAAAAAACGGTCACTTGTGAAGTTACATCCGTGACCAGATACATCCTGGGATATGCCAGTTGCAAAGTACATTGATTGTCTTTAAATTTTGCAGAGAAAATCAAAGAAAATCACGGCCTCATGCAACCGTGATACAACGGATTGCAAGAGGGGAGGAAAACACATATTTTAGGTGCGCCCGGAGCCGACATTGAGCCCGGATACAGTTTAAAATTTGTCGTTTCTTTTTGTTTCAGTTTGGGACAAGTTTTGGGGTTATGAGGCTAGGGAAAAAACCATTATGTCAGTCCGAGAAATAACAGACTGCATGGGGGTGCCTAGGCCAAGAGAAAAAGGGCCTTGGCATACCCAAGACACTAGAAAAAAGTCTCTTGAGCTTGGGCAAAGGGAGACGGTAAATGGTAACCGCAAGATGGTGGATCTCGCGACCAAAAATATTCACGGCACTTGAGGTTGGGACTGTCGGGAACAAGGAAGTCCCAAAAAACAATGTGACGTTATCGAAAACGATGTCTGACACTAGATGAACTCAAATAAAAATAGTTGAAAATTGGGACATGCGCTGGGCAGGACCACCGTAGGGACTAGGAAATAGGACTAGCATGGGGAGAGTGGGGGGGGTTGGAGTTGTCCCAAGAGAACTATAAGCCAACAAGAGGAATAAACGTGCAAAACAAGTGACACCGTCAAGATTAAGATCTTGACGATTGAAAATATTAGCCACTATTAAATAGGCCAAGGGAGAAGGTGCTAGGAGACAAAAATGAGAAGAAACGGGTGAGGAACAGACTGCCTAGCAGTCCGACTAGCAAGGCATAAGAGAATAGAGCCCCAAGGGGCTCTACGCAGAAAATAAGCTACTAAGAAAATCGGAGCAAAGGGGGGCTAAAAATTGCGAAAACGAAAGCAAAAGGGAGCCCCATAAGTATGGGGTCTTCATTATTGTAATCCGAGATGTAATGGCCAACTGCTAGGTGTGAATCTGCCCATGAATGAGGATCTAAGGCCTAGAAAGAGAGTCCACATCCGCTTGACACTTGTCAAAACAGAAATAAAAGAAAAAGAAAAAAAAATGGATGAAAAAGGAGGGAGAATGAGACAAAAGGGGAGAAAAGGGTGGAGGAGGATGTGTCGGTCAGTTGGGACTGACACAATAGGGATTGGCAGGTCCCTATTGTAACCTCATCTCTCCATATTTGGTGGAGGGCAATCCAGATTGCAGAGAGATAAGGCCCCTGGGGCATCATCTCATCAATATTTGAATTAAAAAATGTAAAATTGAGAGAAAAAACAAAAAGGGGTTGGCCGTTTTTTTTTTGGGCCATGGATCTGATATCAGATCTCATGGAGGAGAGCATATGGCCGTTTTTTGTGCGCCAAGCTCAAACGGCCAACTCAGGAATGACTTGGAAGCTCAAAATGGAAAAAAACAAAAGAGGGAAAAATACGAAACTGTGCCGCACAAGAAATTGAAAAGGTGATCCTAAGGGCCCAAAGTTGAAGCGAGGACTAGTTGGTGGTAGCTCGGAATATTGTTGGTCTTGGATCTTAGTTAGGCCCTGGGTACTTGAACGTAAGGCCGGCAATGCATGCTGGGGATAGAGGCCGAAAATGCCAAAGGGAAATCGGCCTACTGTCTGAATCTGGTCGCAGGCCTTGATGAAAGAGGCGCAACTGCATTGCCCCGGGCCTCAACTGTATCGGGTTGGCTTCAGCCACTGGGGCCCAGTCGCAGGCTGAAGGGAGGCCGCCCACACGCAGCACTGGCATATAGGCAAGCAGGGCGAGTGGGCAGGGTTCTTGGCCAATGCAGGCATTGCGGGCACGCTGCGCTAATGCATGTGTGTTGCGTTGTGCAAGAGCTGCGTTGCGCTGGGGTTAACGCTAGGCGGTAGGGCGCTGCCTGCATGCAAGGCATTGGCGGCCATAGCCGGGCCGCATGAGGGTGCAGGAGAGGTGAAGGGTGAAAATGGTCTTCTGCAGCTGATTAGGACTAACGTCGGTACTGCTATGGATAGCATTGTTGTACAGGCTGGCGATGAGAGGCAACTGCTCATCCCAATCATCTTGGATGGGCTTGATGTAATGCCTCAGCAAGTGTTGTACAACTCTGTTCATTTGTTCGGCTTGTCCGTTGGCTTCGGGATGATTCCCTGAAGTCATTTGAAGTTGACTGCCCATCCGTTTTGCAGTCTTCTTCCACAGCTCACTTGTGAATCGAACATCTCGGTCACTAACGATTGACTTTGGTAAACCAAAGTCACGCACCCAGTTGTCTTTGAACAACTTGATGACATAGTCAGTTCTTGCGGTCTCTGGCATAGCCACTAGTCTAGCGTACTTGGTGAATCTATCGATGATGACGAAGATGTGCCTCTTGCCACTCTTACTAGTCACCAGGGTGTCCATGAAATCCATGGAAACACTCTGTCCTAGACCAGCAGGAATAGGCAAAGGCTTCAATAACCCAAGCGGTGCTTGAGTTCGCGGTTTGTCCCGCTGACAGACCTGACAGGTCTCTACGTACTTCTTTGCGTCATCGAACATTCTTGGCCACCAAAATCGTTGTACTAAGTTAGCACTCGTCTTCTTGTAGCCGAAGCGTCCCGTTGTGTCATGGCATTCTCCTAAGAACAAACTACGCAAAGGTTCACTAGATGGAACTACTAATCTTTTTATTCCGACCTTATCAAGATAGAGGAGCCCGTCCACCATCACAAACTCGCTTTCCGTGGCCTTGTCTTTTGCCTGAAGTTTGCGAATGATGTCCATCGTGACAGGGTCTTCCTGATGGGCTCCCACCAACGATTGAGTTACTTCATCAGATACGCCAAAGTCAGAAACTAGCGCACCTAGGTAGTCTGCTCTACGTGATAGCGCATCAGCAACCTTATTATACTCTCCCTTCAGATACTCAAGCTTGAAGTCATATTGGTCTATGACCTCAATCCATCGCTTGAGTGCATAAGAAAGAGCCGGTTGAGTCTTGATCCATTTGAGGGTCTGATGATCAGTACTCAAGTAGAAGAACCTTCCCACTAGGAAGTGTTTCCAATGGACAAGTGTTTTATATAGAGCATAGAGTTCCCTTTCATAGGTGGACTTTGCCAACTTCTTTGATGGCATCTTCTTGCTCATATACACAATCGGTCTCAACTTTTTCCCATCCTGTTGAGCCAGCACTGCGCCAATGCCGTATTGGCTTGCGTCAGTGGTCACTATGAATGGCTTCTGCGGATCGGGAACCATGAGGACCTCATGATTCATGAGTGCATGCTTCAAACTCTTGAAAACACCCTCGCACTCATCACTCCAGTCCCACAGCGTGTCAAGTCGAGTTAGATCAGTCAAAGGAGAGGCGACAGTAGAATAGTTCGTAACGAAGTTTCTATAGTAGCCGCACATTCCTAAGAATGATCTGACCTCAGTGATTGTCTGAGGTCGTGGTCAGTCTCGAATACTAGCCACCTTCGCGTCTTCCGGCGTAATCCCTTTCGTGGATACTTCATGACCCAAGTATAGTATCTTAGTGCGACCGAACTCACACTTCTCTAAGTTGACCTTATACTTGCGCTGTCGAAGGAGTGAAAGTACCGTCTCAACATGCCGTGCATGCTCCTCGGCAGGCTTACTAAAGATCAGAATGTCGTCTAGATAGACCACAACAAACTTATCTAAATGGTCATGAAAGATCCGATTCATAGCGTGGTGGAATGTTCCCGGTGCATTGCAAAGACCAAAGGGCATTACTATAAACTCATACAGACCATAACTCGTCTGAAAAGTTGTCTTGTGTTGGTCCTCAGGTCTTATAGCGATCTGATGATATCCAGATTTCAAGTTTATCTTTGTGTAGTACTTGCATCCCTGCACCCTATCCAATAGGTCGTCTATGCGAGGTAGAGGCTCTGCGTTTTTCACCGTGATGGCATTGAGGCCTCTATAGTCAATGCACATCCTCAAAGTACCCCCCTTCTTTGGTACGAATAGAACGTGTGATCCATAAGGGGAAGTACTAGGCCGGATCCATCCATTCTCTGTCAGCTCCTTAAGTTGTCGCCGAAGTTCATCTAACTCGGCGGGGGTCATCCTATAGATCCTTCCCTTTGGGGTCTTACTCCCTGGAATGATTTCTATAGCGTGGACGACTTCCCTTTCAACAGCTCCTGTGGGCTCCTCGAACAGATCATGGAACTTAGCAACGACGCGTTTTATCTCTGGGGTGTTTTAACGACCTCTCCTTTCTCAGAGACATACACAAGGTACATACCCTCCTCTTCGTTTTGCTTGTAATAATTGTAGAACGTTGATGCGCACAAGCAGCCATAGGTATCTATAATGCTACTGGCCTTGAACTTAGTCAATCTGACGGTTCGGCCATCGGGCAACTTATGCTTGAGCACCTTCTTATTCCAGTCAAACTGGGGCTTAGCAACTTCAAGGTAGTACATGCCTAAATACATGTCGAATGGTAAGTCGTCGCTAACCAAGAACGAGATCTTATGGTTAAGTTCGCCTCCTCCATAGGAGAAGGTACATACTACGTCCTTGATATAGTCTATTACTATCATGCGCTCCTTGTTGGCCAAAGTAGATGCTACAGGTCTACTAAGGTGCCGTACCCGATCCTGAAGGTGCAGCCTTTCCAAACAGTCGCGACTTATGTAATTCCGCGTGGATCCGATGTCTATAAAGGCACCACATTTGCGGCTTCCTACATCAACTTCCACCACGAAATGTTCCCCTCTAGGACCTTTCTTCAGTGTCACCCAAGACTCGCGAGGGTCCTTGTTTGACCACTCACCTTCTAAGTCTTCTAAGTCTTCTAAGGCCTCAGACACATCTAACGTACAGAACATAGTTTGGTCTAGATGTGTCTGCGGGGTGGCTAAGGAGTCATTAGCTTTGGCCTTGTCATGAAGTGGGGAGGGTATCAAGCCCACGTCATCTTGAGTAGAAGCCGCTAAAACCTCTACTGGCCTCACACGTTTCCCGAGCTTGAAACCTAGGAATAAGATGCCCTCATCTTTGGAGGTGTCTTTTGCGTAACGTTTGCGTTCTGACATTTGTATTGCGAGTGTTCGTATTCCCCGCAATTGATACAAGCGCCACGCACTCGGCGGTCACGCCACACGTCTTGGTCAAGACCTGCCTTCACCCATTCAGCCTGCTTGGTCTGATTGGAGGCGGCCTTTCCTTGACTCCTAGGTTGGCCCTTCTCTCGGCCACTTGCCTTAGTCTTGACTACCGCGGCGAGGGTGCTACCCTCAACTACCTCCTCGCTGTCAAACTCTGTATAGTCCATCAGGTCAGTGAGCTCGTCGATCTCTGTTTGAGTCCCATCGGACTCAACCATCATCAACTTAGCCCCCTTCTTCTTCCACTCCTGAGGACTCTTCTTCTTCCTCGTGTCAATCTGAGAGGTTGGTTGAGCATTGCCTAGCGTGGCCTCCAAATCTAAGGATTTCCTAAATAATGTCTCAAACGAATGGTACTCAGTGCGTGCCTCGCTGACCAGTAAGTTCCTGATGTTCTCTGGTAAACATCTAACAAACGTAGTTAACTGGAACTGGTCACTATAGTTGATGCCTGGGACGAGGATCAGGCTCTCAACAGTAGTCGTAAGCTCTTTGGCAGACTTGAACTTTCGTTGGTCCAGCTTGTTAATCTCATCAGTGGCTCTTTGTGCCTCCTGCGGATTATGCCATTGAGCTTCTACCATTTCCATGAACTGGTCTAACGTCAGAGACTTAGCCCAGTCCACCATGCGTCGCCCATACCCGGCCTTTACAACTACCCCATCTAGCCACTTGGCTGCCTTACCCTCTAGGTAAGATGCAACGGTAACCACTTCGTCCTCTAGCAAGGTCCTCTTGGCCTTTACCCAAACCGGGACTGTCCTCAACCATGTGCTGAGTTCTTCGTCCTTCCTCTCGTCTGAGAAGGCAAGAGGCGGTTTCATTGGGGTCTTGGGGTACCATTGACCTTGCTGCTATCCCTGTTGAGGAACAGGTTGTTGCGGTGGTGCAGCTCCCACCGCTGAACTCGAAGAAGAAGATGCAACAGTCTGTGCGACTGTTGCAGACGTACTACTTGGTTGTGTGCCAGTTAACTGGCTGAACTGCGAGCCCGCCATTTGACTAGAAGACTGTCTAGAACCCGTTGAACCGGAAGTGCCCGTGGAACTTGTGGAACTTAGTGGCATTCCCAAATGAGTCCCACGAGTCCCTGACGAGGACGCAGACAATGACGCAGCAGAGCTTGCGCCGTTAGCCATTGCTGCTGCTCTGGTTGCTGTTGCCTACTCTTTTGCTACTATGTTTGCTTCCTGTAGTCCTGCCGCTAGAGCACGGGCTCTACGTTTGGCTATAAGCCGTCTTTCGTCTCCCAGTTGTAGGGCCTGGAACACGTGCGGTACCGTTAGTGCCTCTACACGTGTTAGCCTCCTATTGTCAGCTCTATCATCAACAGGATCTGACCCACTCATTAGTTAGGCAAATAGTGTCTGCACTACAATCCCCTAGTGGAATCCTACCACAACATGTATCTGACCGACACCTAATTTTCTAACAATAGTTGTGTCCGGCAAGTCCCCTACTGTACCGATCAAGTGGCATGACTACAACATTCACAAAGATTGTCTACATAGTCTAGATGTACTCTGATTGGTTCACTTACAGCAGTATTAGACAGAACTGGCTATGGTAGCATACAAAGTCCTAATCTAATCTGTCTGTGAGGTTAGCAGTCCGTCCACCAACTAATCAAAAGTACAAAAAAACAATGTAGCAGATGTATGATGAGTGGGTATGGTTGTGTATTCAGTTGAGCACCAATTAGAACCTACCCTCCCCTCAACATACCGAACAACATCATTGAGCAGGCAGTGTCTTCGTGTGTGTATCAGCCCACCCCTGTGCCCAAGTCGTTACCGAGCAAGCCAGCCCAACCACTCTTATTTACCCTCGTACGGCGACGAGCCTTCCTGTCCATGTGATCTGGCTGATCAGGAGGAATTTATAGAGCGCCCCCATCTCTGCAGGAATTATTTAACGTCATAGTCAGGACGACAATCACAGCCAGATTCACAATGAACTCCCAACCAGAAATGTTTATAGACGGTCTGGTAAGCGTCTGTCATGGGTTGGCACACCCGGCAGGACTTCTATTTAGTGCAGCAAGTGCCAAAATGGACAGCAGCCATCGCATGCGTGACCTACTCCCATTGGGTTGGCATGGTGACCGTGACCCAGTGCTTCGACCAGGGCCCTTCAGAGGCACCGCCCTTTCTCCTTCCAGATGCTTCCGGGAAGATTGTCGTCTCTCAAGGTAGCGCGCTCATTGGAGTGGCATGGTGACCGTGACCCAGTGCTTCGACCAGGGCCCTTCAGAGGCACCGCCCTTTCTCCTTCCAGATGCTTCCGGGAAGATTGTCGTCCCTCAAGGTAGCGCGCTCACGACACCTCACCAAAAGAGAGGACTCTCAAGTTGGACTCACTTCCTCACATTAAGAAGAGATTGAGAGAGTAGATAAGGTAAGGGAACAACGTGGAGATAGCTGCCCTCAACCACAGATTTCTCACCAATTGAGCTGAGTGTGCATTTTATGACCGGTCTTGACCTCGGTACCACTCGCAACGCAATGCAGTGTCACCTCAGCCGAATGCCACATCAACATGCTCTCATCACCAATCATACATTCCGCATGTCACCACGGCATACACTGCCGTCTTAGCCCCCCTCTCTACCCAGGGCGTGCGCCTATATATGGCCTGGCGTCACAAGTACTAACTGCGAAGAAGCATCGTCAACGCACCAAGTCTGTATAACGCCAGCGTGCCTGAGGTAAGTGGCGATCAAACCAGCTCCGATACCAAATTGCAAGGAACATGAATATGGATGAAGCACAAAAATCCAGAATGCAAAATCACACTGAAGTCCAAGTAGTCAAAGCCAAAGCAGATAGCACAATGGAACCGAGTAACCATCCAATTGAGAATGATACAGAAGAATTGTGAGTCAATGTCCATGCCCAACAGGGCAACACCAACAGCAGAACCCAAATGTAGCTCTCTCTTGTGAATGGCGCCAGGCGCCCTATCTACTCTACAGCCTAGCCTACAACTACAGCAATGAAAGCAACCAGACAACTTGACTACCAGCGAGTGATGATGTCAACACCAATGTCGACCTCCACCTCCACCAGGTACGTGTCCTCTTCATCCACACTCTCCCTTGTACCCACATAGCACCCTTCACCTCCGAAGACCACCTTCACCCTTCACCTCTCCTGCACCCTCATGTGGAACGGCTATGGCCGCCAGTGCCTTGCATGGAGGCAGCGCCCTACCGCCTAGCGCTAGCCTGCTTCACCCTAGCGCAGCGCAGCTCTTGCACAGCGCAACACACATGCATTAGCGCAGCATGCCCGCAATCCCTGCATTGGCCAAGAACCCKGCCCACTCGCCTTGCTTGCCTATATGCCAGTGCTGCGTGTGGGCGGCCTCCCTTCAGCCTGCGACCGGGCCCCAGAGGCTGGAGCCAGCCCGATACAGTTGAGGCCCGGGGCAATACAGTTGCGCCTCTTTCATCAAGGCCTGCGGCCAGATTCAGATAGTGGGYCGATTTCCCTTTGGCATTTTCGGCCTCTATACCCAGCATGCATTGTCRRCCTCACGTTCAAGTGCCCAGGGCCTAACTAACTCAGAGGTCCTGGGATCTCCACATTTGCAGAGATTCGAGACTCGGTGCACTCCAACCAACTGGCGTGCTGCAACTGTATGGACCCCACTTCGGGAAATGTTTGCACAGAGGGCTCTTTTTGATTTGCTGGCCCGCCTTCACTTAGGGCGGGCACGAGGCTTGCTGGGGCCTTAGCCCAGAACATGTACATCATGGCAAGGCCCCTTCTTGAGGGCTCAATCCTCACAACACTGCGACATGAGAAAATATATCGGCTTACCCAAAATGAGGTAGAATCAGAACAAATCGAAAAAAGGATTTTGTGGGCTTTTTTCTTTCAAGTGAAGCTGCCCTTAGACATGTAGACTTAAGGGAGCAATATCTAAAAATGATAAAGAGGCTTGAGGAGACCCAAGGAAGGGTCCGAGTTGGTACCAACCACTCGGACTGCATGTATTTTGCCAAAATGAGGCCTTGGTGCCCCCGAAGAGGCTTAGTGGTGAAAATTGGCCATGGGGGTACCTCAGTTCACTTTGAGGCTCATGGGGAGGCTCATGGGCTGGTCGGTGTGCTGGTTTCAGCCTACATAGGCTGAGGGAGCAGTCCGCCACACTCACGTTTGCATGAGTGCTCGTGCTGCCCAAGTGAGCTCATTAGAGCACTCTACTGACTTGGAGTGAGAGGAGGGGAACCGTTGCCAGTTTGGAGGCTTGGAGGTGACTCTAGGCTAGTGGGAGTGCCATTAGGGCTAGGGAGAGTGGTGCTGGCCCAAGGAGGTGGTCCTCCATAGCTTCCAGGCTGTGGGAAAGAGAGAGAGGTTTGGAGGAGACTATTTAACCCTCCTAGAGAGGAGGACTCTATAGCCTTGGTGGTGGGAGTTTGCCATAGCCAGAGAGAGACTGGAAGAGGAAGGGGATGAGGGTTTGAGAGAGAACTTCATCAAGACTGGCCTTCAATACCAAAAGAGTAGAGGAGGTGAGTGGGAACAGGAAGGAGGTGTTCCTCCTCTCTTCTTCTTCTTCTTCTTTTTTTTTTTCCTTTTTTTTTTTTTTTTTTTTTTTTTTTTTTTTTTTTCCTTCTTTTTTTTTTTTTTTTTTTTTTTTTTTTTTTTTTTCTTCCTCCTCCTCCCCTCCTTCTTATTCTTCTTCTTCTTCCTCTTCTTCTTTCTTCTCCTCCTTTAATCTCCTCTTCTCTCCTCTCTCCTCACTTTCTTTCTCCCCCCATGACTAAAGTTTCCCAAATACAAGGAAAAAATAAGAATTAGTTCCTCCATTAGTAGTGTCTCCATAGCGGTCATTTCCTTCACTCCCTAACAAATTGCCACTTTGTGCAATGAGATTTCAAACTTTAGAGTGAGGTTTACTCACTCTCACCTCACAATCTCTCTCTCTTCACTTGGGGATAAATCGTTATTTTGGTTTTCACTCATGCTAGTATTTTAGTGATCTTTGTCTCTTGCCTTGTCCATTTCCCCACTTTTTGATCACCCGTTTCAATCGTGGTTGTTTTCATGAGTCTCATGCAAGTGTTTAAGCAAGTCTCACTCATATGCATGACTCATCTTTCACATGAGGATGTTTTATTTGAATTTTGTTGCTTCCTTCAGTTCCTTGCATGTGTTTGAGCAAATCTCACTCACATACATGACTCATCTCTCACACGATGTGGTATCATTTCAATTTTGTAGCCTCCATGAGTGACATACATGTGTTTGAGCAAGTCTCGTTCATATGCCTCAATCTTTTTCCACTTGGTAATGTTCCGATGCAATCCTTGTTGCTTCCATAACTTCATAGGTATGTTTTCTCTAGTCACACTTAAGCAGTTCACTCTTCTTCTACTGGGTGGTGTGTCGGTTCAATCCTAGTTGCTTCCATAACCTCATATCTATGTTTTCTTTAGTCCCACTTATGCAGTTCACTCTTCTTCCACTTGGTGATGTTCCCGTTAAATCCTAGTTGCTTCCATAGCCTCATATGTATGTTTGCTCTAGTCACACTTGTGCAGTTCACTCTTCTTCCACTTCGTGATGTGCCAGTTCAATCCTAATTGCTTCCATAGCTTCAT
>BFEA01000232.1:1555880-1567792 GCA_003427395.1 Chara braunii
CTCTCTCTCTCTCTCTCTCTCTCTCTCTCTCTCTCTCTCTCTCTCTCTCTCTCTCTCTCTCTCTCGCGCGCGCGCGCGCGCGCGCGCGCGCGCGCCCTCTCTCCTTCTCCTTCCTCTTTTTCTGTCTTTTACCTATTCACGAAAGTCGTTTTACCTAGCTCTCCCCTCCGCATCCTCCATAACCCAAGTCTAATCCTTACCCTTTCCTCTTAGCATGCAACTAACCCCTCCCATTCACTTGCTATATTGCCAGGGGACGAATAGTGAAAGAAAGTTGACCTCACTTGGTGGGGAAAGAGGGCAAGGGAAGGACTGTCGGTCCCTTGTGCCACCAAAAAGGAGAAAAGGGAACACTTGAGAGCGGTGAGCGCGAAACGTTGTGAGATCGAAAGTGGGTTAGTCCAAAGGCGACTAAAGAAAGAGATTGTTGATTAAAGGAGAGGTCAGTTGACTCAACCAGAACCCCAATTGCATGACTAAAGGAAGAAGATGGATTGACTGGGCAAAAGAAAGGAAAGGCAAAGAAACTCAAGGACAGAGAGGGAAAGTTAGGCATGTGGGAAGGGCTATGTGTTGACCCCAAATGGGGGATTGTATCGGTATTTGCATTGTGTTTGATTGTGCAGGTGAGTAGACTTGGGATCTCTTGAGCGGGATTGGACCCGGTTAGGTCGGGCGACAAAGGAAAAAGGGAAGGGTAAAGGGCTAAGCAACCTTTGAAGTAAACTCTGCCTAGGGATGAGAACCTTGTGTATGCAATTTTGAATGCGGATGGAAAGGGAAGTGATGTTAAGAAAAGTTGAATTATGGCCTAGTCCGTTTGCATGCTTGTAGGGACCCCGAAAAAACTAAGGGGCGGACACAAAAGTCATGGATGGAATGTACGAATTGCCAAAGTGCATAAGGAGGCTAAGGGGGAAGACGGCGTTGCCACACCCCGATGAAGCCATAGGACTGCTGAGTTGGGAAAGGAGTGCGTGGCCTAAGGATGACGCTTAGCCTGCGCATAAATGGAAGAAAATACTCAATGAACTCCCTGGACTGCTTGAGTATTGGAAAGAGCAGTTGTCTGCAAATACAACAAAGTATCAAGAAAACAATGTTTGCGAAGGACCGGCGTGACTACTACCCTGCGCGAGGGTTGAGCTACATCCCCAATGCCAAAACTCTCTCGCTCGATGGCCCACCCCCATCCATCTCAAAGCACTAGGTGGGGGTGACCCTGTGACGAATGGCCCGCGCCCTGAGCATGAGCGTGGGCGGGCCGAGCCAAATGAGACCCGTAGTGGGGTTGACGCAGGCTCGAAAGTCTAACAGTGTTTGGTCCTACACCGACCATCGGACGGTCCGGATCCCTGTCTAGTGTCCGGATCGCTACTATGCTTGGAAGTCACCGCCTAAGAGACAAGAAGGCCGATATATTTCCAAGAGGAGCAAAGAGCTCCTCCTCACTCATTCTACAGTGTGCAAGTTTGGTGACACACTTCTTGGACCGCTGGCCGGAGCACCGTTGTTGGAGAAGAAGGAGAGCCCCACTCCCTCCAATGTAGCTATGGTGGTGGAGCTCGGGCTGGAGGAGGAGGAAAATGAGGACTAGGAAGGGAAAGCGCTTGAGATACTTACCTCGCTATGGTGGACATCTCCATCATCTTGGTAGATGCCTCATTTGGAAGGTCCAAGTTAGGGTAGAGCTACACCAACAAGCTTCGAGGCAGAGTCAGGCATGGCGGCCTGAGCTAGAGCAGCAACTATAGTTGCTTTGAGTTATCTTTTGCATATCAGGGCAAGGCGCTAGCAGTCCGCAATAACCTCGACCTTCAAGAAGAGGAAGGAGAAGGGTGGTCATGGCTATGGTGTTATTATTTGTTATGAATAAAGAAGGGAGGAGAAAACGAGGAGGAGAGTGGTTGTCGAGAAGAAGGGAATTATCATTGTTTTTTGCTATTGTACATCTTCTTCTTCTTTCTTTCTTTTTCGTCGTCTTCTTTCCCGCTCTCTCCTCTCAAGTTCATTCATTTCTTTTGCAATTGGACAACATTGTACTTTCTTATGAATTTGTACTTTGAAATTGACCAGGATCATAACATTGGAATCGGAGCGGATTCTATGTGCTGGTGAGAGGTGACTTTGCTACCCTAACCTGGCAATGTTGTGATGGGCCGACATTTGACCCGCTAGGTTGCTTGAGAGCAAGTTTGGGGTGGCGTTAATTGTACATTCTGTAGTTTGGGACCCCGGAAACCCTTGTGAGTGATCGGGACCCGCGCTTCGTAAGTATTGATTGGAAGGACTTCACGACCCAACTCCCTGACCTTAAGCTGGAGATGACATTTGGTCAACATCCCAAAGCCAACAGTTTGGCTGAGGAAATTACCCAGACTTTGTTTCAGCTTCTCCGTACCTTAACTATCACGGATCAAGAAATGTGGGATGAAGAATTGTAATCGGTCAAGAGGTTGTACAACAACTTCATTTATTCTTCCACCGGCATGATGCCAAACAGGTTGCATTACGGTTGGCAAATCCGATGTCCTACTTATTCCCTGAAGTGTCGGTTGGTCTGACGCCCGGCAAGCCTTGCTTCAACGCTAGGTATAATCGCTTGCTCAGAGTTGTCATGGCAGCCATGACCAAGCGATAGCATGCCATGATCCATCATGTAAACAAGAAGCGCAAACCATCGACTATCGAAGTGTAATTATGTCTATTTCAAGATGTCTGGATTTTCAGAAGAAGACGGGGTGTTACACAAACTTTTCCCTCTCTATTATGGTTCGTGGTAAGTTCTAGATGTGATTGGTGAGGATAAGTTTGGTCCTTCATACTTGATTGGTGTGCCCCCTCATCTCTGAACATACCCAGTTTTTCACGCTTCTAAATTGTTTTCATATCTTGATGTTAAATCCTTCGAATATTGTGAGAATATGATTCCCCATGCGAACCAGGCAGTGACAAGATAGATAGGATTGTACAACATACTGGCGACAGGCATAACGGACAGTATCAGGTTCACTTCATGTATCACCCGTTGACGATCTCTATTGGATTTCAAAGAAGGAAATATTGTCCAACAAACCTCACTTTGTTATAGCATATGAATTACAGACGGCCTCCGGTGCTGTTCCAAAACTCACTGCAAAGCTCACTGCTATTGACTATTTATGGAACCTCTTCGCTATGTATGCTTACAATGTGTTTGTCAAGGACTCAAATTGAGTTACTCGCTCGAAGGGACCTCAATCTTGTGGGGGAGTATTGTAACGACCAGCCGAACACGGACAGAGGCACAACTGATTTTTAAGTTTTACCAATAGAATGAATGCCATGTTAAGATTCTCGTTTGGTGCTGAGTTTTCTCAGTTTGTTTGAGTGCTTGTTTGTTGGTCTGTGTGCTTGTCTGAGTGTTTGTCGGCTTGAGTGTGTGTGTCACCCAGAAGGAGCACTTGTTCGTTCAGGAGGCCCGAAGGGCCAGTCCTTACCTATGGTTGTGACTTTGAGCGTTGCAGCGGGGAAAACACTCAAGTGGCGGGAGTAGGCCCGCAACACTTAGAGCAGCGAGCAAAAAGTACTCAAGTCGCAAGTAGTCCGGTACCACACGAAGCAGCGGTAGATCGGTCGGGTACTCGAGGCCGAGCAGAAGAAGACAAAAGTTGTCATTTTTAGAGGCCCAGTAGTTGAAGGCTAGGTCTAGGCGGATACCAGTCCAAGTAGTCTGAGTCTAGGGCTTGTATGGGCAACATCAAAGTCAGCAATGCTGTCTCTCTCCGAAATGGAGGAGGTACCAGTTGCATGGAGGCCGTGGGACCTGGAAGTCACCGCCCAAGAGGCAAGAAGACCACCATATCTCTAGGAGGAGCAATGAGTTCCTCCTTATTCTGCAGTATGCAAGTTTGGCAACACACTATTTGGAGCGCTGGCTGGAGCAACGTTGTTGGGGAAGGAGCGCCCAACTCCCTTCACCATGGCTACGGTGGGTGGAGCTCGGGCTGGAGGAGGAGGAAAAACACTACTAGGAGGGGAGAGCGCAAGAGGTACTCACCTGCCTATGGTGGATGCCATCTTCATCGCCTTGGTAGGCACCGCATCTTGAAGGCCCCGGTTGGGGTAGCGCTACACTAAGAAGCTTCAAGGCAGAGTCAAGTGCGTCACCTGAGCTAGAGCAGCTATAGTTGTCTTTTGCACATCAGGGCAAAGCCCTAACAGTCCGCCAGAAGGAGAAGGGTGACCATGGCTATGGTGGACCTTATGTTACACAAGCAGTTGAAGAGGGATTCAAACATTATTATTATTATTTATTGTGAATAAAGAGGGGAGGAGAAAATGAAGAGGAGAGTGGTTGGCGAGACGAAAGAAATTATTATTGGCCTTTGCTCGTATATGTTTTTTTTTTTTTCTTTCTTTTTTCTACTTCCTCCTGCTTGTCTTTCTCTCCCTTCAAGTTCATTCATTTCTTTTGCAGTTGGATGATATTGCATTTTCTCATGAATTTGTATTTTGAAATTGGCCAAGATCATAACACGTAAACCAATTTTGTCATAGTCGTGTCTTTATGGAATATGTATACAAATTAGTTGCCTCAAAGGAGCATAAGCATGTCTACCCCACTTAGTGGTTGGTACTCCGCATCTTCACGAAAAAATCAATTTCATTGAGAAGAAAAATGTGTTTCTAATTGGTTAACGAACATACAATCAATTTGTGATTTATATAATGTGGGTATGTTTATTTCATTGTTTTATGAATTAATATTTACAAATAATACACTATATTGACCATAATAAACTCCTTCTCGTTAAATAAAGATGGGGGAAGTCTAATTTAAACGACTCGGTACGGCATCACATTTGACACCTAAGGAAGGTACTACCCAACTATGAAGTACATCGGCAAATCTTATAATTATATGTAAATAAGTTTAGCTGGTACAACCACTCGATTATCTACTTCTAATAAACGTAAGAACGCACTTCTTCCCTTATACAGCAACGCTGAAAATCGTATGTGTCAGTACATTGAGTAACAAGGCCACAAACTGGCAACAACATCAGAAGCGCATTGCGAATTCATATTTGATTTATTGTTGTTTTAATCAAACTAGTTACCAAAGGCGCGAAGCACAATTCCGAGTATCCGAGTACATCATCTCGTAAAACAATAGTGAACTAGAACAAGCATCTTAGGTTGAAGCTGGAGAAAAATCCGCATAAATAGGACTTCATTCTTGGTTACCACATGCTATGGAGGGCCCTACCCCAGTATCTAAGTAAACTATTAGTGGCATATCGAGAAATGTCATTATTGTTACGTCGACCACTCGGTCAAGAAACTTTCCCTAGAGATACGTTTTATCTAAAATCTTGTTTATTATAAAGCGCTGCAAAAATCTCAGGCAAAGTTTGTGCAAGTAATCTGACTGTTTTACCTATCATTGAAATGTAAGTTAGAGATGTATCTACTTTATTCCTACTAATGTAATCTTCATTACAAACGGATAAATCTTTTTAGAAACAAAATTGTTTTATCATGGAATCTGACCTCCTATTAATGTAGAATTCTATTTAAGGGGAACCAACCTTTACACACAGCGAAGAGGGTCATTCAGATTCAACAAACGAACACCGACACAAGTGTCTGTAAAATCCGAAATGCGGCATGGCATTCTCGCAAGACATATCCTACGCATTCAATCAAGGTTGTGCAAGGAACATGAATATGGACGAAGCACAGAAATCCAGATTGCAAAATCACACAGAAGTCCATGTAGTCAAAGCCAAAGCAGATAGCACAATGGAACCGAGTAACCATCCATTTGAGAATGATACAGAAGAATCGTGAGTCAATGTCCAAGCCCAACAGGGCAACACCAACAACATAACCCAATGTAGCTCTCTCTTGTGAATGGCGCCAGGCGCCCTATCTACTCTACAGCCTAGCCTACAACTACAGCAATGAAAGCAACCAGACAACTTGACTACCAGCGAGTGATGATGTCAACACCAATGCCGACCTCCACCTCCACCAGGTACGTGTCCTCTTCACCCACACTCTCCCTTGTTACCCACACAACGCCCTTCACCTACGAAGAACCACCTTCGCCCTCACCTCCCCTGCGCCCTCTGCAGCCCGGCTATGGCCGCCAAGCGCCTAGTGCACAGGTAGCGCCCTACCGCCTAGCGCATGCCTGCCTTGCACCCTGTCTTAGCACAGCGCAGCAGCTCGCATTAGCGTAGCGTGCCGACATTGCCTGCAATGTCCAAGATCCCTGCCCACTCGCCCTGCTTGCCTATATGCCAGTGCTGCGTGTGGGCGGCCTCCCTTCAGCCTGCGACCGGGCCCCAGAGGCTGGAGCCAGCCCGATACCTGTCTCTTATACACATCTGCGTGTGGGCGGCCTCCCTTCAGCCTGCGACCGGGCCCCAGAGGCTGGAGCCAGCCCGATACAGTTGAGGCCCGGGGCAATACAGTTGCGCCTCTTTCATCAAGGCCTGCGGCCAGATTCAGATAGTGGGTCGATTTCCCTTTGGCATTTTCGGCCTCTATACCCAGCATGCATTGTCAGCCTCACGTTCAAGTGCCCAGGGCCTAACTAACTCAGAGGWCCTGGGATCTCCACATTTGCAGAGATTCGAGACTCGGTGCACTCCAACCAACTGGCGTGCTGCAACTGTATGGACCCCACTTCGGGAAATGTTTGCATAGAGGGCTCTTGTTGATTTGCTGGCCCGCCTTGACTTAGGGCGGGCACTAGGCTTGTTGGGGCCTTAGCCCATAACATATACATCATGGCAAGACCCCTTATTGAGGGCTCAATCCTGACAGTTGTCAATGCAAAGCTATAATAAAGTTGCACAGGGTATTACCATTTAGTCGTTGGTACTCCGCATCTTCACAAAGAATTCAATTTCACTGAGCCCATATTGGATACATCAAGACAATCGTTACACCATTCGTGCATGTCGCCACCTATCCGCTGACCATACCCAAGCCCAAGCCCAGCTATGGTGTCGCCTCTTACAACGCAATGCCTTCTTCTCAACGTCCACTCATGCCAAACACATGCGCTAGCGCACAACATTGAGTCGCGACCGCATGCTCCAGCAGCGTTGCTACTTGCACTGCAAAGTGCCGAAATGTCAACTATGTAGCCCGACCCTTCCTAATTGGAAAGTGGCGGGGCTCGGTACCTGCAGCTTGCCCCGTGGGCCCGAGTTCTTAGTAGCTTCACTCTCAACCAAAGTGTCTGCACCCAGGCCTGTTCAAAGTGTGGTTTGTGACTGAATTGGTTAGATAACCTAAACCACTCATGCACATATGTGCGGTGTGTCTTGCGTTGCCTCCTTCCGGAAGAGCCTGGAAGGCTCACGTGTGTTTTGTTGAATTTCACGAGCAGCGCAAATATAAGCAACAAGTGCGTGTCAACTATCTTGCGCTAACCAAGACTTTACAAAATTGACAAATACAGGCCTAATTGAAATTCAGGGGTCCGACTTCACTTAGGGTGGGCGAATGCTGGTGGTGGGGTCCCCTCGGGGGCATGCTGAGGAGGTAGATCCTCACACTCCCTCTTCATTTACTTCAATAGTCCTTTGAGAAGTCTATAATCTACAAATTGTTTTTCTTTCAAAGCCGTTTTATAATGTGAGACAATTTGCGGAGCAGTTTTCATCAACTTTTCTCTTATGAACCACCAATTTTTTTAAGGATTAGTATGATGTCGAAATGTCACTCGATACTGGATTTGCGGTTTTGGAGGACGTCCCCTGCCTGGAGGTTTGGGCACAGACATCAACTTGTGCTCAATAATTTCGTCAATGTCCACATATCCCTCAATGGTTGGGGGTAACATCGATCTTCTGGAGGAAAATTAATGTGTTTCAACAAAAAACAGGGTATGTGTGGCGGTGACTAGCGATCTGGGTGGCATACAAGGGACCATGTGGTTAGTTGTCCATGTATATAGAAAATAATAAAAAAATCAGCATAAAAAAATATTTTACTCCCCCAGTCATTTTCGTTCATTATAAACTTTCTGGTTAGCAGGCCGATACTACTTATAGACTTAACGCTTTGCTTATACCTTGAGAACAGTGCAACTTTTAATGTGGTATGAACTTTTATAAGCCAGTTTGTTATCTTTTTAAAGCGAAAATAAAATTTTATTTACGTTTTTTTTTTTTTTTTTTTAAGCGTGTGAGATAAGGGGATAGATGAAGAGAGAGAGAGAGAGAGAGAGAGAGAGAGAGAGAGAGAGAGAGAGAGAGAGAAAGAAAGCGACAAGATGATAAAAAAAAACAGCGAGAGAGCAAAACAAAGAATTGAGACAAAGGATGTCATCCTCCTATTTTGTATTGTCTCCCTTACATCCCTTACCCTCACTCGCGTTCATTGGGTCTTACAACAATGTAGTTCAGTAGGTTGTTAGGCGCATACTATTTTGTGGCTTAGCATATTCATTGCACTGGTAAAATGTAGGTCCCTACCAACCACGATATTTATCGCATGGAATATAAGAGTTATCTTAGTAGTATAATTAAAAAAAAAAAAAAAAAGATAGAGGCGTATATGTGAGAGAAAGAGCGTGAAAACAAAAGCAAGAGAGAGAGAGTCGTCGCTAGACAACAAAATGTTATACTTTCTTATTCTATAACATCTTGACTGTCATTCCTGTTTTTTTTTGTGATTAAACCTCAAGATAATGACCATGGTGTATTGACGTATATTGATTTGAGGCTTAACATATTGTTTGCATCTCAATACATAGGAGCCTACTGACCATGACATATGCAATAGAGAATGTCAAAGCCATCGTGGTTTTTTGCAATTAAAATAAAATGATGACTTAGTTTCAAAGAAGAAAGAAGGAGAGGGACGGAAAAAAAGAGAGAGCGAACGAGCAAGTGAGAGAGAGAGAGAAGAGTAGAGGCGTAGAGAGAGAGAAGTATGGCAAGAGAAAAAGAAAGAGAAAGATGTGTCGGTACGAAATAAATTAAAGTTTGTCTTCCATGATAGTTATATCCACTACAAACCCCAAGCGCATTATGATACTACGAAATATAAAATATTGTTAAATCATCATTTTTTTCGTATCTTCTTGTCAAACTCTGAATATATTCAACAATTATGTTTTCCAACGATATTTCGATGTGGTATCAAGTGTTTAGCAATATATTTTAAATACGTCTTAAAATTTTAACATAGTTTCAATTGTTGTTAAACAATTTGTAAGAAGTATGTATGAAATTGGAAGTCTGTCATCCATTGTGAAAAATGTTTGGCAAAACCACATTGATCGGTTTCCTATGCGTAACAATCACGTTAAGCAAAACCACATTAATCGGTTTCCTATGCGTAACAATCACTTATAGAACAATCTACAAACTATTTATAATTTTCTTTTGATCAGGCACAGTATGTGATAAACTTACACCACATTTTTTTTGTTATCGAACTGACATACGATTAGAAGTAATAACTGCCTCAGAAGAAAGTACATTTAAACTAGACGGATGCACCTCGATTAACACATAAATTTCATGAGTAATTAAAACTTACAACTTGGAAGTGTTAAATAGGAGTAACATGATTGTGAATACATATCAGTTGAATGCTTAGTTTTCTTCAAACAGTTGTATGTAGCTGAATAGTTCCTGCAATTAGGGTTCTATATCAATCGAAGGATATTGAAATGATTTTTTTAAACATGGTGTTGAACCATAAAACAATAATGACTAGCTATTAACATATATTTTGGTTGCGATTAATGAGTTGACCCAGTCAAATCATATTATTCTTACATCATTGGATGATTCATAAGTGTAGTCTATGACTAGGATTAGATATGAAAGTTATTAACAGATAAGGGTGATCACACTATTAACAATCTAGTGAATTTCATACCTGTTTTGAGGAGTTAAAAATACATAATCAAAAGAAAGATGTGATAGAAACACTGCATGAATGAATGAGATAAAAGGTTGATGCTGAAGTATTTGTGAGGATGTTTGATTTTATTTTGTTTGCGTAATATCACCTGCTGGAGTCAAACCTCGTATAATGTGCAAATTTTGTCTACATGAATTATATTTTTTTATCATTAACTGATCATTTACATTTTTTTATTGAAGCAAGTTATCAAACTAGCGCAACTGTCATTAACGAGTTAGGTGCCATGAGGGAATGTGAACCGATGACCCAATGTGCTTAAGTGCATGATCGTATAGTTGCACAAAGCGATGCATACTACCATAGGACCTCCGCACACCTCTTTGTTACCATACCCAACAATCAACCCCTCCCTCATCTCCTACAACTCTTTCTCCCATTTGTGGCACTTGGGGTTGCTCATAAGCCTTGTTCTGGGCTACCCTTATGCCCCTTGGTCTCATACAACCATATCATTGTTTTAATCTTACATTAGTGGTACACTTAACGGGCTTTGTTCCCTTGCACTTGTGGTAACTCAATATTTATACATAACATTAAAGTTTAATACTTGGGAGAAGAAAATATAAAAAAACGTAGACTTGTCTGAATGTGGATAAAATTGAATAAGACAACTGGATAAATAGCATAATCATTAAAAAAAAAAAAAAAAAAAAATAGTAATGCAGATAAAGGCAAAGCAATGGTACGACAAATTAAAATGAGAAACTGTATACATCAATTTTATCTTTTGTACATAACATATTTTATGGAATTTGGCTTAAGGGTCAACTTTTCGGTGTTCAGAACTTATCATGTACATTATAATTGATGATCTTAGCACACTAGAACTTATAATCCTATTGAAAAACCATTAAAATCACACTCTGTCGCTCCAACTATATGCGTACAACAGGCAGAACTGCCACATACAAAGTTAGAACTATGTATAATCTGAACTGTCGTATGTCCAACATGACATTTGGCGCCCAAGGTACTACCGTGACTGCCCATTTAGGCTGTTTGGACCTGGTCCAGTTGAGGGCAGGTTCCGCGAATGTTATAACAAGCACATGGCATAATACACAAGTTCAAGAGATGAAAGAAAAAGAGAAATATTTACAAGAAACTTCTTACCGCAATTCCAGTGATCTGAAAAGAAAATGTTTCATGAAAGGAAACCAAACACTTTTGGGTTTTTGCAGATACAGTCTGACACAGTAAGGACTTACAATTTTTTAGGCCTGGAAAAAACGTAAATAGAGAATGGCAAGCAAAGAGAAAATAGGAAGAAAGAACGAACATGAGCGTCGGTGATATGGATTGAACCTAAGAAATATATTTGTAGCTTGATGATAATAATAATATTAACTGAAAAACAGTGGAGAATCATAAAGCGTTATTAGAAAGGTTGTCTCTGCAATAGTTTGAAGTTCCTTTTCTGTAAACAATTTATACCCTTTTTCTGCCCATCCAGATCCTCGACCGTAAACCCGCCCATGTCCTCCCTCTGTTGCCCCAAGTTGTCTCTCTTCTCTCTTCCCACTGACCCGTCTCCTAGAACCTTTTAGATATACGTCGGTTCAATATGGAACTGACAGGAGTGATGCAGGAAGGGGAGAGTAAACAACAAAGAGATAATAAGGGATGTTCGGTCTGAACAACTGGGGCGAAAATGCAGGGTAGATAGGAAAAACTAAGGGAGGGAGGAATAGTACAATGGTCACAAGAGTAGGTGTCAGTGTTGTTGACCTTGTCCCCGGATAGCCACCAGGGGCTCGAGGGTCCACTGGTGACCATCCCCGACCACCGGGTTGAGCCCACCAATTCGAAAAAAAAGCAAAATCTAAGAAAAACAAAAGAAAACAAAAAACAGCCTCAAGTGCACAACGGTGGCGACTTCCTCCTAGACTCTTTTTACTTTTGTGTTTTTGGGGGGTTTCTCTCGGAATGCAGCCTCGGTGACCCAATCTATGTCGGGGGTGGGGTGC
>BFEA01000232.1:1607489-1618166 GCA_003427395.1 Chara braunii
TATCCTGGTGGTGGTAAGAGAACCACCGGGATTGAGGCTTTGCCTGGCGGGCCGCTCCATCTATTGGTGGGGAGCTTCACCTGCTGGAAACCGGGTCCAGCGTCCCTTGAATACGTCTTTACATCAATAAAAGATAATGTTTGTGACGCCTTTGTGCTGGAAACCGGGTCCAGCATCCCGTATCCTTGCCTGTTCGTTCACCACCTATCCTGCAGTAGGGTCGGGGGATTGGGGGGGGAGCACTGGGGGGCACCAGTAGAGTCCCCACCAACCCCTGATCCCAACCATCCACCAATTATCCCCAAGGCGCCTTTTGCAGATCAACAACAGATGTTTCAGAATGTCTCAGAATGTCCCAACACCGCGAGCTCAACAAGTTACCTAGCTAACTTATCCTGACACGCTATCTGAACCTGTTTACAGAAAATGCCCCAAGTGAGTCTCTGCTCTTCTACACTCATCCAGACACTTCTAAAAACGAAATTGAGGCTCTCTTTCTTTTTCAGAACGAATGCCGGACAAGTAAGATAGGGCTCATGCGAATGAAAGGATTTCTGCTAGGGACAGTGGGTGGGGCGGGAAAGGGTCTGTGAATTCCTGAGCAGGCCGCAGCGGAGAGCCGGGGTCAACCTTGGTCCACTCATGAAAGATCAGTTGATAGTCTCTTGCTATCCACGCCCGGGGGTCCTCCTGTGAGTCCCTCTCTGGCTGGCAACCAGTCCATTTTTACCTTCGCCACCCATCCCTCCCTTTCTCCCCCTAGCCAATTCCTGCAAAATGTAGAGATAATTTTGTTCATGTCTCCCCAGGAATGCATTTGGTCAAGTTTGTCTTTAGCCATCTTCCATTGCGTCGCAATCTCGTGCTGAACCAATGTCCGGATCTGATCAATGGTTTCACCTTCCTCCACCTGTGCCCCCTCTATCTCAAAGGAACATCTTTTCCACCATATGGTCCATAGAACACTCCGTCTTCCTAGGTTGAACATATTCTCCTCAAATGTATTCCCTCGGATTGGGGGGTGGTATCCCAGCAACAGAGCCCTCCAGTCCCATGGCCACACTGCGCCGGGAACTATGTGGCGCCATATCCTATCCCAGCTCCTCCATAGTAGTATTGACGCGGGGCATTGGAGGAAAATATGCTCAATGGTCTCGGCCCGCCTTTGCCTAGGATAGCTCGAGAGACATTTATGGCACCATGGCAGTGCCTTCCCTTGTTGTTCCAGGTGTGTATGGTCTATTAGCCAGTCGTTAGTTGGTAGGCACCTGTGTTCAATTTGCCACTGTAAGGCTGAGATTTTGGCCGGTCTGCTGCTATATTGTGCAAACCATCGGATGGGTTTCGGCAGACTACGGTCAACGTTGAGGTGGCGGTACCACGTTGAGGTGGCGGTACCATCTGTCCTCTACCCGATCCCGCAGGTTGCATTTGGGTCTGAGCATACGGTACACCGATTTGGATTTTAAGCTCTGTAGTGGTAGTGTTTTTGGATCCCTTTTCCCGGCCGGTGAGTTCAGGGTCCAGCACCTCTCATCAGGGTCCAGGGGGAGGTCCTCAATTGGGACCCTTGGGCGAAACCCCATCTGGTGCCCTCCGTTCTCTGTGACCCTGATGCGATACACCTCTTTTTTTTTCTTCCATATGAAGGGTTGCTGTTTGCTTCGTAGTTCCTTGTCCTTCAGAACGGAAAAGACTTCTATGAGTACGTGAGACTGGTCGTCGAGGTGTATATGTCCCAGTTCGTGTACGTGGTCAGGTAACCCCACTCAGTCGCCTTCCCTCATGTAGGGTCCTTTTTTAAGGATGGTGTACCAACGAAGGGAAAAACTGTCAATCAGCTCCTCCACTGCCCTCTCAGTGAAGTGGCGGTACCGTAATGTTGCTCGTATCCTGTCAGTAATCTTCCAGTCCCTTTCCTTTGTGTCCCAGAGGTCCCCGACTTTCCGTACACCGTGCTTAACCCACCCCTTCAATGGAGAGTCTGAGGCATTCCGCACCCGCCCCCCAGAATCTGTTATTAGACGGTTACCAAATAAGGGTTGCCGGTATATTTCCTCCCATTTTTCTGGTGTCGGCCTGTCAGGGGGGGGGAGCTTCCTCCATGTGCGAATGAGACGTAACCAGAGTCTGTCTGTGGGGTCCCCGTTTCTGTTTTTCCTGGTTAACCTCCAGTACCTATCCTCCAACCATACACAGCGATCAATTTCAGGCGGGGATTTCGGGGCCAGATCGGGGATTTGTGCCAGGGCAAGGGGGACCCATGGAGAGGTCAGAGAGAAGATAATGTGCTGAAGCCAGCGAATTGAGAGCGCTTGGAATTGTGTGGCCGGGTCCACAATTCCTTGTCCGCCTCTGTTCTTAGGTTGGATTACTGAATCCCATGCTACTCGGCTTATCGCATGGGTGTTATTGTTGTCCCCCCTCCATAGGAAGGCTGCTAACTGCTGTTTGAGTGCTTTGAGCCCGCCATTACTCATTGGCCATAGAATGGCTTTGTACCAGAGTGTGGCTAGAACCACATTGTTAATGACGAGAGCTTGCCCAAATATGGACGTACGCTTATTGTTCCATTTTTCGAGCTTAACGTGTGCTGGTCCAGACAACCACTCGTCGTTAGATGCTGGCTTTCCTTTGGCGGTGATTAGCGCCCCCAGAATTCTAAGGGGGTCCTCAGGGGGTAGCCATGAGATTCGTGGGTTTTCCGGAGGTCTTCCCCCCTGGTGGTGCATCCACCACCCCGTAGTCTTTTGTCCCCAATTAACCGTCATATCTGACAAGCAGCAGAATTTATTCATGAGGTGTTGGATTTCCTCCATGTTAGCCGTTGTCGCCTCTACCATTATGGTAAGGTCATCAACAAATAGGGAGCAGGTTGGTATTGCCTCGTTGAGGATATCCGCTATTTTAATTCGTGTGAGGTCTTTGTTTTGGCGTAGATTGGCAGATAATGCCTCCATGATCACCAGGAAGAGGTAAGGGGCAATGGGGTCCCCTTGTCTCACCGACCGTTGGAGCTCAAATGGCGGTGCCACCGACCCATTGACCTAGACACAGGTGGTGGCGTTATTGTGGAGGATCTTAACCCAGCGCCGGAATGTTGGACCAAAGTTCATTTTGTCTAGACATATGTCTAGGAATTCCCAGTCTATGATCGTAGGCTTTTTCGAAATCTATAAAGATAATCACCGCGTTGGCTTGCTTCCGCCGCGCTAGTTGGACCACTTCATTCACCAACAAGATGTTTTCTTGGATATTCCTGCCTGACATAAACCCAGTTTGGGCTGGGTGAATGACTCTTCCAATACAGTCGCCATGCGGTTGGCCAGCGCTTTTGAGAGCATTTTGTACACTACCGTGAGCAATGTGATAGGTCTATAGTTCCTAATGTTCATTTTGTCCCCTTTCTTGTACAGGAGAGAAAGTACCCCTTTCCCCACGGTCTCCCCCATTTCCCCGGCCTCCCATACCTTTTGGTAGTATTCCCATAGGTCAGCGCTGAGGTCCGACCACATTGATTCCCAAAACTCTTTGGGGGTGGCGATCCAAGATGGTGGTCACACGCAGCAGCTACGGTACACCCTTGCCTCGCCACCCCCAGGGATCACAATTAAGGATACGACAAAGGACGGATGCATGACAGCAGCGGGGGAGGGGGGGGGTGATTGAGACGGAGATAATTAGGGGACATCAACCGCTGCAGCAAGGGACGTGGTTGAAGCAGCAGGCGAGGGGGAAATACGTCACCCCGCAAGACCAACAAGCTCTGCGAGCACAACAACCGCAGCAAGAGCCTCGTCTGCCTGATCAAGTACAACATCAGGCTCCGGCATCTCCGCAACAAGCTGAACAAGGGGAATCGCGCCCACTGCCCCCCGGACGCCTTAGGGGCACAACAGATGGAAGTGGATACATCCCCTCCTCCCCCTGATGTGGAAATGGAGGAGCCTTCACAAGAGCCAACAGACCCCGACGCCCCTCCCCATGAAATGGGCCTAGATCAGAAAATACAGGTGGTGGCAGATTGGATATTGAAACACCTCCAATCAGACTGCCCAGTTGAAGGGGAGGAGTATTGGGACAAGTCCTATGTCGAACTGGTGGGGCTTCTGAACAACAGCCCCTCGTTGAGGACTGCACTAACGTTCGGCCCCCCTCCCCATCTGACTTGGGCCGAGGCATTTCAACGGATCTCGGTTGTTGCTCGGAGCCGGTTCCACCCCCCCTCGGCAGCACACCACTCCACACAGAAGGCGCAGGACCAATCGACCTAGCCAGAGGCAAAGGGAGCAGAACCGCCAGACGAGGGGTTGACCTCGCGAAGACTCAAGCTAAGGCAACTCATTGAGCGAGGTCTCTTCGAGTTGCCGCTCTCTAAGCCAGATGCAGTATTAGTGATCCCCCTGAGAAAAGCAGAAGGAAGATGGGAAGTGGGCCTCTCCCCGGTGGGAGAGTACGGAGGCGTAACACTGCAAGGCTGGGACTTTGCGGCCCAGGGTGGCAATCAGGGAGAAAGAGCACGGATTTTCTCCAGTCAAATGACTGCCTTTATTCCAAAACACTACGCCCTCGGGGCAAGTGCTGGCTTGAGATTTGAGGCCTGTTGTGACGAGCAGATGGCCAGAAATGATCTCTACCTACTCTTCGAACCCAACAAAGCCGCCAACCTGGGATGGTACAGCCACAATGCTCTACTGGACCTACAGTGTGCAAAGATAAAAGCCAGTGAATATTGGCCCGAGGATGACGTGTGCAGATGCTTGTGTCGTATGGTGCGGAAGAAGATTTTACAACTGGACAAATGGGACGTCAAGAAATGACACCCACTATGAGACAAGGGGAGGGGCCACTAAGTAAGGGATAATCTAGATGTATTACTATGTAATGGAGGATCTAGATATATTATACGGTAAAAATCAGGTTTGGAAAAAATGCGTTGATTCTGCCGACCTGGATCTTCGTTCCCTCAATGTGAACGGGCTGGCAGCAGGCAAGCCAGAAAAACGCCAAGCGATTTGGGATCAACTCAAGTGTATAGGAGGTAGGCGGTGGCCGGATGTAATGTGTATACAAGAAACACATCTGCAGGATACCTCGGATCATAACAGAGCTCACAATTTAGTTTGGCCTCACACGACCATAAGAGCTCACTCTCCCACACCGAGCTCTGCACGGGTTGCGATTTGGATACCTCCGGATTCTAGATTTCAACTTGTTTACTGGACGGTGGACAAGCTGAGGGGCGATGGGCCTCGGTCCTGGGAATGTTAGAACTAGAACTTCTTTGCATTATCTGTATATACTCACCTAACTCAGTCGGGGAAAGGAGGGAGTTCCTGGGTAGGATCGGAATACAAATCCCGGAAGGTATTCCACTAATAATAGCAGGGGATTTCAATGCGGCCCCGAATAGGAGTTTGGATAGATGGAACCCTCAAGACTCCCCCTCCTTCGCTGCAATAGAGGATGAGCAAATGATAGCAGACCTCTGCGAGTCACTGTCAGTCTTTGATACATTCCGACGCCTGCACACTCTAGCGCGAGCATTCACGTGCATTCGAGACAGCAATCCGACGCGCCTATCTAAGTCTCGAATAGATCTTGTCCTGCTGTCTAACGATCTGGAGGGGGCCTTGAGGTGGGCATTGATCCTCCCCCAGAGTCCGTACCCGGGTCTCGATCATAAGACATGTGGCCTAATACTTACAATGAGGAAAAAGCCGGATCAAGGGCCGGGCTGTTATAAACTCAATACCTCCCTACTCAAAGACCCATCCTTCTCGCAGATGATTCTGCACGAATGGGAGTTCTGGCACGATCAGAAACACCTTTTTTACTCATATCTTAAGTGGTTCAACAACGGCCTAATATTTCTAGCCAGAAAGTGCAAGGAATTCTCCAAAGCCAAAGCGGCTTTACGACAGCATCTCGAAATGACCACCCATAATGAGTTATTAGCCCTGGAAGGACAAGTAGAAGCTACTCATCTAACCTCAGAGCAGGATTCTCAACATCTTATTACCTCCATCCAAAATCTCAAAAACCAACTTCTACAGTATGCTCTACATAGATGGCAAGGAATCAGAATCATAGGAAAAATGGCTAAGCTCACCTACGAAGCCTCAATGGATACCCATTTTTTTTCCCTAGCTACCGCACGGTCGCGGCGGACAGTCATCGAAGCCCTGTTCAAACCAAAAAATAACAGTATCATCACCACTGACACGGCGCATTGTACCCTAATTACTAGGAAGTTCTTCAAACAACTTTACACCTCCCAAATCTCTTCATCCAATAAGGAAAAAAGGACTCGCGAAATACAAGAGTTCTTACTCCTAATGGACCCACATATTTCCCCTCAACAACGAGACAAACTGGAGGCGTCACTTACAAAGGAGGAAATATGGATTGCGCTCCTTCAAATGAAGGAATTTAAAACCCTTGGCATAGATGGCTGGATTGGTCATGTTCTTTCTGGTCCTCATTGGGGGGCTGTTTTTGGCCATCCTGATCCTTCTCCTCTTCCTGTCCCAACTTCTCCCTGCTTTCCCTTAGGCAATCAAAACGACTGTCTTCACGGCCTGCCTCGTCTATCAATCCCATTTTCTGCGATGCCGTTTTCGGTGGTGCCTTATGCCTCCCCCCGACCACCTCCCAAGTTTCCTGCTTTTTTGTCTTTGCAAGGGGGGGGGTTAGATGTGCCTCCAGGGCCTTGGGCGGGGTCCATGTTGCTGGTGGTTGAGATCCCGACCGAGGGTCTCCCTGCCCTTCCCAAGACCAGCCAACAATCTCCCCACCCTTCTCCCCTGGTGTGTCAACATAGACCCAACCTTCGTACCCTGGGTCGACCGTCCACCACCTGGACTCATCAAAAGGATCTTTTCTCAGACGTCCAATGGGCTTGACTGTGCGAGACGGGTGGCGAGAACATAATGTGTCCGTGTACAAATGGCCATAGGCCTGGCACTTAAAACACCATGGCCTGAGTTTGTGTGCGGTGTGAATCCGATATAACTTTCCCCCCACACAGAAGAGGATAACATCATCAATCGAGAAGATATGGTCATCTGCAAGATTGATGGCCAGCATTAGGTAGTCATCTCTGCGGGCCATGTTGGGGGGGGAGAGGGTTGATGAAGTCCACCACATCATATTTCTCAGCGAAATCCTGGACGAACGCAGCTTGTATTTCGACTGGGATGTGGCGGAACTCCACCCAAAAATGTTCTCTCATCATCTGCTCTCTGAGCTCTTCTGGTCGTTGTGGCTTCGGGGGGGGCCAGGGGTAGATGTGTACTTCTGATCTCTCGCAGCGGAGAGATTTCCAACTATCCATTATTTTTTTGTCTTCTACCGCAACGCTCAGGATGGTGATGACCGAGGTAGAAACGGGTTGTATTAGGAACATCTCCCGAGCGTTCACCTGGGATCCTTTGAATGCTGCTAAACGCTCCCTGATCCAACTCACCTTGTCATTTGTGGATTTAAAAGTCGCGTCATCGTGAAATATCCAGTTACTCGCATGCGCAGTGTACAGAGCGTCTCTCGTCCTAACCGCATCCCCTGGGAGCGCTCTGACCACTGTCGATCTGCCCGCATGCTGTAGGACCTTATTTTCGGTAGCAGATAGGAGGCGGGATAGAAAGAAGGCCCCTGCAGTCGTAAGGTTCCTCACGGGGATTTTCCATTCCTCCTGCCCTCCCCCCCTGCCCCCATCCTTCCTACGCTGAACTGTGATGGTGTCCTGGGGCCGTGGCCCTTTTACTTTTTCTGCCCACGTTTTGGCAGATGAACTGTAGGTGTTAGAGCTGGTGGATCCTGGGTGTGTGTTGCTAGTGGATCGTGAGTCCTCTCTTTCTGTTTGATCTCCCTGAGTGTTTCCATCCGGGCTCACCTCGTTTGTCTCATTCATCTTGATTTCCCCACCCCCACCCTTGTCTACTAGTAACCGGTTTTGGGCGTAGTGCCTCGCCACTCCCCTGTATAACAGCATGGAGTCCATTTTCCTGTGCGAGCGCTGATGACGAGTCTGCATTCTGTTGCTCTTGCTGTTCACCATGTTTTTCTGGGCGTCAAGAAGCAGGTGATGAGAAGGTGTGAGTGATCAGGGGGATCGGGTCTGGGGACGGAAGGTCGGGATCTGAGTTGCTCAAGGTCGGGGTCAGAGTGTACAGTCAAGCGCAGGATCCGGGTGATCAGGGCGTGTTCAGCATGGGATTGGTTCAGGCGACAGAGGGGGGCTCAGACTTGTGCAATCGGGATCGGGGTAGGGGGGGGCGGGGTCGGGGGGCGGTGGTCGGGATCTGGGTTGCTCAAGGTCGGAGTCAGAGTGTACAGACAAGGGCAGGATCTGGGTGAGCTCCGATCACACAAGATCAGGTTCAGACTATACAATCGGGATCGGGGTAGGGGGGCGGGGCCGGGGTGTGATGGGACAAGGGCAGGATCTGGGTGAGCTTCAATCACCCAAAGTCGGGTTCAGACTGTGCAATCGGGATCGGGGTAGAGGGGGCGGGGTCGGGGTGTGATGGGTCGGGGGCCGAGGTATGACGGTCGTGGACTGAGTCTTCCGGGGTCGGGGTCGGGGATGATGACGTGGAGGAGTACAGTCGGGGGATCGGGATCGGGATCGTAGTCGACAGGTAATGGGAACGGGGTCGAGGCGGATGACGGGGTCGAATCGGGGTCGAAGCGGGTGGAGGGCGGGGAGTGATGGGTCGGGGACCGAGGTGTGTGATGACGTGGATGAGTATAATCGGGGGGTCGGGATCGGATAGCACTCAGGATCGTGACGGACGCGTTCGGGGTCGGAATGCACAGCCGGGGGCGGGTATGCTAACGTGGAGGGGTCGGGTCCGGCAAGGGGGGTGATAACGTGGCGGAGTACAGTCGGGGGGTCGGGATCGAATGACGGGTTTGAATCGGGGTGTGGTGGGTCGCGGACCGCGGTATGTGATGGGTCGGGATCGGAGTCGACAGGTGGGGTTGAATAAGGGTCGAAGCGGGGTCGAGTCGTGACGGACGCGTTCGGGGTCGGGGTCGGAGTGCACAGCCGGGGGCGGGTATACTGACGTGGAGGGGTCGGGTCCGGCTAGGTGGGGGACCGAGGAGTGAGAAGATCGGGATCAGAATCGTTCGGGGGTCGGGGTCAGCGTGAGAAACTGGGACCGGGGGTGATGACGTAGAGAGGTACAGTCGGGCGGTCGGGGTCGGAGTCGACAAGTCGGGGTGTGAGTTGGAGTCGTTCAGGGATGGTGACGTGGAGGGGGCGGGATCGGAGTGGACGGATCGGGGTGAGATGGGGGCAATGACATGGAGGGGTCGGGATCGAAGTCTACAGGTCGGGGTGTGGTGAGAACGGGGTCGGATCGAGCGGAGTCAATCGGGGCAGGGGCGGATGTTCGCAGGGGAGAGGATGGGGAGATCCGGGGCGATCGAGGTCAGGGTCGAAGTATGTGGGGTGGGGAGGGGGTGAGGCCAAGGAGGTGGGAGGCGGGGATCGCGGCGGGCGAAGTGGCGACGGGAGATGGGCAGGCTCACAGGGGCGAAGCGGACGGAGACCGGAGATGGAAGGGATGGAGAAGCCCGGGAACGGGATAGATTGTGAGGGGGTGGTCGAGGTCGAAATACCATCGAGTTGCCTGTCAGCTGTTGTCCTTAGTCGTCGTGTTGTCGTGGCTGTTCTTGTCCTGTAGTCGTCGTGTCGAACGTTAGTTGTGCTCCCCCATCGTAACAGTCACCTGATACGGGGCCCCAAGGGGAGCAAACTAACCCGTTGGCATACCACCTTGGCGCTATTTTTCGTTGTAGTGGGGTCGTTACTCCGTCTCATCGGCTATGTTGCCTTTTGACGGATCCCCACCCTCATCACGAAGCTCCCGCTACAGCTTGCCGCGCACTTCCGTCAGTCCTTCTAGGTCCCTCACCTCCCTCGCCTCAGGCCGGCTATGGCTAGCCCCTTCCTCATCGCGTTGTCCTCCGGCCGGCATGTAGACCGTCCTCCCTTCACCGCAGACGCCCCACCCTCTTCCTCAACCCGAGACGGCTATGGCTAGTCGTTCCCTTGTCGTGATGTCCTCCGCTCCCCGCCTACATGCGGACCTCCCTCTGGCACCCCCTCCTACGCGGCTCTTTCCTAAACGCGGGTTGCTGGCGCTAACGCACTCACGAGCCTGTCGCGTTGCGCGCGCTGAAAACGCCAGTATCTGTTCTCATTGAAATCGAAAAAATAAAATAAAAAAATTATAACAACGTCGAATTATCATGTTGCCCCCCGCCCCAACAGCGGTAGTCAGAGATGGGGTGGGGCCGTCGGTGGGGGTCTGGCTAACGCAAAGACCGAGCATTTTGCTAGTAGCTGCACCTTCCTTTCTCATCGCCCCCCACCCCTCATCGAGTAGCAGCAGAGGCTATGACCAACATTCTGCCACACACCACACAAAACCCACTCGCTCTCGCACTCACACCCCTATTGGCCATAGACCCTGCTAATACCAATCAGGGGTATCCAGAGCACTGTCACAGTCCGTTGGCACTAAGTGCGCCGCAGGCGGTCATAGGTCTTGAACCCAGAACCTCCTGAATGTCAATTGCGTGCCTAACCAACTGAGCTAGGCCGCTGGATAAAAGGGTTATCTTTGTATGCCTTTTTTTTTTTTTTTTTTTTTTTTTTTTTTT
>BFEA01000232.1:1642262-1656045 GCA_003427395.1 Chara braunii
GACAGTAAAGGCGAGCCTTCCCCCCCCAAAACGGAGAGGGACCGCCAGGAAGATAGTAGCAGCACAGGAGGTGCGCGGCAAAAAGGGGGAGAGAGACAGAGGGGAAAAGGACGTAAGGCACCAGCGTGGGAAAAGGTAGCCGGGCCCGGCGGGCCACCAGGAATATAGCGGCAAGAGAGCCAAGGAGGCCACAGGCTAGGCTGGAACCAGCGCCCGGAAAAAGAGCAGTGTGCGGACGCAAAGGGAACAAGGGGAGGAGACCAACGTGAGGCGGAGAGACGTCAGGAACATCAAGAGGAAGAATGGTGCCGACAGGACAAAGTGCCCGGGACCACGAGGGACCGCGGAACGATGTAGTGCTGGCGGAAGAAAGTGTCTAGGACCACGCAAGATGAAGAGAAGACGTGGTGCCAGCGGAACAAAGTGTCGGGGACCACGTGGGACCAGGCAGAAATGTGGTACCAGCACAGGACTAGTGACGGGGACCGTGGGGGACTAAGCAAAAAATTGCAGTACCAACGGAGCCACCGGCGGGACAGGTACCGATGGGACAAAGTGTTGGGAGCCACCAACGGGACAGAGTGTCGGGAACCACCAACGGGACTGAGTGTCGGGAGCCACCGACGGGACTGAGTGTCGGGAGTCGTCGACGGAATAACTGACGACTGAACGATGGGGACGCATGATGACCCAACGAAAAACGGGACGTCACCCCGGATGACGCCGGAGGAATGGTATGAATTAAGAGTAATAGGAGGATGGGGAGAAGTCGAGCATCGAGAAGAATTGTCGACGGAATGGAAGAGGCAGGCGGGACGCGGGAAAGATGGAGGGTATCTGGGATGACCCAAGGGGAACCTGCATCAGGTATAATGACAATAAAAGTTAAATAATATCAAGGGGGGCGGCGCCATCCAGGCCGGGGGCCCGGACCAGAATATTAAGTACCACTGCGGCAAGCGCCGGCAGGAGGTGTCAAGGGGAAAGAGAAGAAGGAGGGGGACCGGCCAGAAGTCCGGGTTATTCCGGACCATCCAGGCCAAGAAAAACAACGTTCTGAGGGCCCCCGCATGAGGAAACGGCTTGCCGGAGAAAATCGGAGCAAGGGGGCCTCAAACTGGAAGCGGCGGTAGCCAAACGGAGCCCCCTAGGGCCTTGGGGGTATCACTACTGCAGTCCGAGGTATAACGGCCACATGCCAGCTGCAAAATCAGACCTTGGGTAGGGCCCAACAGCTAGAAAGAGGACAAATAGTTGTTGGACACTTGTCTCAACAGAAATAAAAGAGAACAGAGGAAAAAAGGGGAGAAAAAGGGGGAGAATGAGACAAGGGAGGAGAAATGGGTGGAGGAAAATGTGCCGCCAGGTTGGGACTGCAGCAGTCGGGACTAATAGGTCTCAATGATGACCTCATCCCTCCTAGATCCTAGGAGGGCATTCCGGATTGCAGAGATATGACCCTTGGGGAATTATCTCTGCAATATCTAGGAGGTGTTGAACAGGTTTAAGATATTGTGCGTACCAATCAAGATTACTGAGCCCTACCATCCTGAGGCAAATGCACCAGTAGAAAGGGGGCACCGGACCTTGAAAAACAAAATCGCTAAGCTCGCAGCAGATGACTTGGGAAATTGGCCACGGTACCTTAGACAGACAGTCTTTTTTTAGAACGTCACGCTAAAGAGAATGACGAGATGCATTCCAGCGGAACTATGGTATGGAAGGGAGATCGATTTTCCAATAGAGGCCCTGATTCCAACCTGGAACAGACTAGATGACGACCCGCATTTGACCACAGAAGAGTTAATCACCGCACGTTGTCAGCAGATTGCCAGGAATGAGGAGGCACTGGAGGAAGTAGTTAACCGTGTAACGGATAGTCGAATGAGGGACAAAGCAAGGTGGGACCAGGTCAAGAACATTCGGAAGGAGCCGCTCCAGGTGGGGGAAAAGGCGCTAGTCAGGAATTCGGCCCTTGAAAGCACATGGTCTGGACAGCTGGGAAGGAGATTCAAAGGGCCTTACAGGATCACCAAGCGGGTGGGACTGAACACGTTCAAACTTGAAGACCTTGATGGCACTAGCATAAGGGGGTAATTCCCGGGACAAAGGTTGGTCAGGTTCTTGAGCAGGGATCCTGTGGAACAATGGTTACAAGAGGCTCAGGACGAGGAAACAAGGGATGTGGCAGCTTGAAAGGCAAACAGTCGGTTATGGGTGTGGACCGTCTTCCTGTGGAAGTGTTCGTGACCACAGGGGTTGCTCGTTTGTGTGACTTATTTCCGGGGGAACGCAGGGTGACTGCCTGGGCTGAGCATGAATAAGGATGGGAACCTGATGTAATGTAATATAGTTTTTGTGGGGCAACTCTGGGGACCGTCTACATGGGGTGCCTATGTGCGGGGGCAAAGTGTCAAAGGGTCAAAGGGATGATGGGATCGCCAACCGCATGGGGGCAACCAATGGTTCTGGGAAGGCTTGCAAATCGGAAAATGGGAATAGGAAGAGTGTGTGTGCGTATGAGGGGTTGGGCTGACTGTTGTGCATGGACAAGATTAAGCAAGACGAAGACATCAAGAAAAAGACAAAAAAATTGAGTTTGGAAATGAAAACGATAGCAACGCTATCGACAGGCCTACTGGGGGACAACCATCAAGGCAGGCTGGGGAATCGAGCTCCGGGAAAAGGAAATTGTATGTGGGATTTGATCACAATCTGGTTGTGAACAGAGGGGGCAAAAAGCAAGGGACCGAGGGACCGTCGCCACTGAGAGAAGGGGAGTCGATAGTCCTCCCCTCTAAAAGCGACACCAGCAGTGAGGAAGAGAGGAACCCGGGGAAAAGGCAAAGGTTGGAGGATGAGGAGCCTATTGAGGTCATAGACCTCAGCAGCGGGGAAAAAGAGGATGAGGTGACAACACCCACCAGGGAAGAACGGGGAAGGGAGGAGGATTCAGGGAAAGAAAAAGACAAATGGATAGCAGAGTTCGGGCCAACCTTCATCGATTGGTTTGATCAATGGGGCGCTATCTTACGATACCAATGGGCGATGAAAGGCAGGGAAAAGTTGAGTAGGGGAGAGGACTTATCCCCAACGACCTTCTTCTCGAAAGGGACGCTCCTTCAGTTACAGGGAATAAGGAGACAGATGCAGCAGGAAATAGAGGATCAAGCAAGAAGGGAGGCTCGGAACATGGCAGCGGGATAGTAAAGGGGACAATAGGCATAATGGGGCCTAGCTAGAAATTGGGAAGGGTTGGTACCTGGGCAGGTAGAACTGCTATTTTTGAGTTGCGCATTTGAATTTCTTTCAGAATGAACTGTGATGGAACAACTGCCAAAGCTCGAAACGGCTAAAGGACTGGGTAATGAGTGCTACTTTGTACAAGTGGTCGCTTCTTCAGGAAAGCGCACGAGAGTCACGACACTTAGAATAAAACTTTGGATGGCTGGATCCTGCCTAAGGAAAAGGCAAGGGAAAAACAAAGGGATCCAGTTGAGACGAGTCTGTAATGTTGCATTTGCATTCGAACTTTGTCTCTTCATTTTTTTGGAAGGACTGCGATGCAACTACTTTGGACTGGGGAACGCTAGTAAAGAATAGTAACCAACGCTACTTTGTACGACGACTCGCTCTGTTTAGAAATATGAGCCTTCTTCGGTAGTAAGAAAGGGACAGGGAATGATTGACTCTGAAGGCGGGTAAGGGCATGTGAACTATTGGGGATTGGAAGAAAAATGGATGGTGAAAACTTGCCTTTTTTGAATTGTGTACCCATGATTGAATGAGTCGTTGCACGAGTCCTTGTGAGAGGTTAGGGGACCTATGGGTAAAGAGACATCCTCTTCCCTACGAGCCTAATCCAACCCATCCCAGACAAATCCAGAGCTTTGGAAGGATATGAGAAGTCAGGAGAGTGGGAGGGAAACATTGAAATAAGTTAGCACTCTTTGTAATGGTCGAACGGCCGGGCGAATTAGTGCTGTTTGGGGTCGCCAGCCTCAACTCAAGCATTAAACGCTAAGTCGGGTGTATGGATGGATGTAAGAATGACAAATGATAAAAAAAAGAGGAAAAACCATGCGTCAAAACTTGAAGAGATGGCCACTTTCTAACCCCCGAGATGAGAATAGGATCCGTGTCCTCGAGGCCCACCCCCTCGGGCGCTAACATTGCAATGGATAAGGACGACCCTAACCGGGCTATCCAACTGAAAGGGACAAGGATGACCCTAACCAGGTCGTCCATTGCAATGGATAAGGATGGCCCTAACCGGGCTGTCCGACTTGGAATTCGAAAGGACAACCCTAACCAGGTTGTCCGGGATGGCCCCTTACAAGGGTCATTCTTTGGAATTGGCACAGGGGTCCCCTTGCATGACTGCCTGAGATGCAAGAGATTGGAAAGAGCCGAGCCCTGGAAAAAGACATTGGAAAGAGTTGAGCTTGGAAAAGATATTGGTCTCAGCCTTGGAATTGGACTCAGCCTTGGAAGAGACATTGCATTGAGCATTGGAATGAGACTGAGCATGGATTGAGCATTGGAATTGGATTGAGTATTGGAAGTTGCATTGCATAAACAGGGAACCCTAGGCAACTTGGAAGAAAGGTCGTCGGGCCGACCATGAAATTGGTATGGAAATGAAATTTCTCCTTTCTTCTAGTCTTTGGCCTCAACAAGAGGGGGATACCGGTGCATGCACCGCGACCCCAAGACCTCTATCCCTTGAGGGAAAAAGTCTCAGCGCGACTTGTTCCTCTTCAAGGGGATGCGCGTTAAAGGACTAAGGCACCTACCACTTGGATCGGTAACGGCCGTCCGGAACCACCCCCGACAATGAGCTCTAGTCGGGGATTTCAAAGAGCGCCTCCTGCTGAACGCCTAAACGTCAAAGGGCGAGAGAGCCGAATGGGCGAGACAACCATTCTCATCTAAGTCTATTTTGCTACTCTCCAACCACACGCCATGTCATAGAAGGGTAGCATGGTCGTTTGGATCGGACCACGGCTGTCCGCGCTAAGTTGGGCGGCACTGTCCAAGGGGAGAGGTTGGGCGAGGTACCGGGTGGAGTCCGCCACCACCACGGGGCATTGGCACTGCCCTGCCGGAACATTACAACCGTTTCGGGACTAATTGCGAGGTCTTCGTAACTGCACTCGCGGACTGATTGAGAGCCCCAACTCTCTTGAACGGAAGAGGCCGGAATCCTACAAAATCACCACTCGGGAGGAACGATTCGCGAGGAACACTCTTACAGCTAGACGAGGCCCTGACAGGCTTGGATTGGACCTGCCTACCAGATGCGAGGAGAAACCTTGGTATCGGTGCTCGCCACGTAAGAGAAGAAAGGTCGGACCGGATAGAAGGATGAGGCGTCGTCTGCTGGGGAGGAACTGATCACTCCTCCTTTTGTGAAGCGGATGGGCTTATGTTCTTGACTTGCGGTCGGCGGGCCAAAGGTCTGCGTACCTCCGAGTGAGAACCAGTCGCGCGATGGGGACATCGCGTTTTGAGTGGGGGGAGGTGTGCCATCTACCAATAAATACGCATGAAAAAAAAAAAAAAAAAAAAAAAAAGTCTGTATTTGGCTTGCATGGGCCTGAAAAAAGGGGCTTGGAAAGACGCCCAGAGAAGAAAAAGACTTGTAATTGGTTTTGCATGGGCCTGAGAAAAGGAGGCCTGGCAAGATGCTAAGGACAGAAAGGACTTGAGCAAGTGATATGGTAAAGACAACCAGGAAGGAAAGGGTTGGTATGATTGATTCTGCATGGACTTGAGAAAAAGACTGGCAGGCTGGGGAATGGTTGAGGGATTGGCTTGCATAAGCTTGAAAAGAAGGGCCTGAAAAGAAACGGTTAAGGAATGAACTGAGCATTGCGTATGGAAAGATAATCGAGCAGAGGGCAAGTAAAGACAGAGGATGATATGCATGCAAAAATGGCAGGACCTGAGAAAAGACGGGAAGAATGACCCGGGAAGAATGCATGTGGATTTGGCTATGTCTGAGCTTCGGGGAGAGGAAAAATTGTACTGAAAATGTGTGGATGACCCAAGAGTAATGAATGAGACGAAGCCAAAATGGTTTCTGCTTGAGAATGTTTTCTCAATAATGGGAAGATAGATTTGAGATTACGAAGCACTTAAGGGAAGTTGTGCCTGTCTTCATCAATTCGAAGTGGGTATCACCACAGCAAAGGCGACGGTTGTACTGGACGAGCATCCCCCGTCCGGAACAAACGCCTGACATTGAGTCACATCCGAAAACTTGCCTACAATTTGTTATCAACAATGCCAAGGCATATAATGAGAAAACCAATTGTGTCATGACAACAAATTGTCGTCCTGGGAATAAAAGCCAGCACGCCAGTAGTTAAGTGCATGAAGCAGGGAGAGTCTCGCTTGCTTCATGTTACTAAAGTCGAAAGAATTATGGGCTACCCTGCTGGGTATACAGAGTTGACTGAAGTTGAAGATCGTATCTCGATTGAGGAAAGGATAAAGAGGCAGAGCTATGATGAAAATGAGCAACCTGGTCTAAGCTGTGGGAGAAAAGAGAAGCCGAAGAAGAACCTTGACTCCCGCATACCCTCCCCCGACCCGAGGGGCAAAAATTTAAAGAAAAACCCGAGAAAAGAATGGGAAAAGACAAAGAGAACCCTGGCAAGCTAACTAACCACCTCACCCCACCCCACCCCTCTCCGTCTGTCTATCACTCCAAAAACCCCACTAACTACGGATTCGTGCGTGATGAGGACATTGCGAATGAGTGGGGGGAATATGTTGGGACTGGTGAGTACCGAATGATTTCCCGTCACTCGAGAGACTTTATATGGCCGATTTGTGCGCGGCAGAGAAAACCGGACGTCGGAACGCTGAAAGAATCAGAGGCATAAACGCGGGCGCTAAGGAACAAGGGACTGCCCGAAGTCGGCAAGACCCCCGAACTAAGGAAGAATTGTTGAAATAGGGAGCGGTAAAGGATCACGCGAGGACAGTAAAGGCGAGCCTTCCCCCCCCAAAACGGAGAGGGACCGCCAGGAAGATAGTAGCAGCACAGGAGGTGCGCGGCAAAAAGGGGGAGAGAGGCAGAGGGGAATAGGACGTAAGGCACCAGCGTGGGAAAAGGTAGCTGGGTCGGGCGGGCCACCAGGAATATAGCGGCAAGAGAGTCAAGGAGGCCACAGGTTAGGCTGGGACCAGTGCCTGGAAAAAGAGCGGTGTGCGGACGCAAAGGGAACAAGGGGAGGAGACCGCCGTGAGGCGGAGAGACGTCAGGAACATCAAGAGGAAGAATGGTGCCGACAGGACAAAGTGCCCGAGACCACGCGGGACCGCGGGACGATGTGGTGCTGGCGGAACAAAGTGTCTAGGACCACGCAAGACGAAGAGAAGACGTGGTGCCAGCGGAACAAAGTGTCAGGGACCACGTGGGACCAGGCAGAAATGTGGTACCAGCACGGGACTAGTGACGGGGACCGTGGGGGACTAGGCGAAAAATTGCGGTACCAGCGGAACCACCGGCGGGACAGGTACCAATGGAACAAAGTGTCGGGAGCCACCAACGGGACTGAGTGTCGGGAGCCACCAACGGGACTGAGTGTCGGGAGCCACTGACGGGACTGAGTGTAAGGAGCCGTCGGCGGAATACCTGGCGACTGAACGATGGGGACGCATGATGACCCAACGAAAAACAGGACGTCACCCCGGATGACGCCGGAGGAACGGTATGAACTAAGAGTAAAAGGAGGATGGGGAGAAGTCGGACGTCAACAGGAATTGTCGACGAAATGGAAGAGGCGGGCGTGACGCAGGAAAGACGGAGGGTATCGGGGACGACCCAAGGGGAACAGGGATCAGGTATAATGACAATAAAAGTAAAATAATATCGAGGGGGGCGGCGCCGTCCGGACCAGGGGCCCAGACGAGAATATTAAGTACCACCGCGGCAAGCGCCGGCGGGAGGTGCCAAGGGGAAAGAGAAGAAGGAGTAGCGGCAGTGAGGGGGGCCGGCCAGCAGTCAGGGTTATTCCGGACTAGCCAGGCTAAGAAAAACAAAGTTCTGAGGGCCCCCGCATGAGAAAACGGTTGGCCGGAGAAAATCGGAGCAAGGGGGCCTCAAACTGGAAGCGGCGGTGGTCAAACGGAGCCCCCTAGGACCTCGGGGGTGTCACTACTGCAGTCCGAGGTATAACGGCCACATGCCGGCTGCAAAATCAGACACTGGGTAGGGCCCAATACCTAGAAAGAGGAGAAAAAGTTGTTGGACACTTGTCTCAACAGAAATAACAGAGAAAAGAGGGGAGAAAAGGAGAAAAAGGGGGAGAATGAGACAAGGGAGAAGGAATGGGTGGAGGAAAATGTGCCGCCAAGTTGGGACTGCAGCAGTAGGGAATGGCAGGTCTCAATGAAGACCTCATCCCTCCTAGATCCTAGGAGGGCATTCTGGATTGCAGAGATATGGCCCTTGGGGCATTATCTCTGCAATATCTGAATTTAAGCAACAAAAATAAGGAAAAAGGCTGATGTGAGTTGGCCGGTCTTTTTCTAGGCCATAGATCTGAAGTTTGATCTCATGGTGAAGGATTTCTAGCCGTTTTTTGTGGGCTGGCAAAAAACGGCTAGCTCCGGAATGAGGTGGCAGCAAAATGGAGGGAAAACAAAGAAGGGAGAAAGACGAAACTGAGTATTTGGCCCAAGAGATGGACCAGATACACCAAAAAATTGAAAAATTGAAGCTAGGAGCTCAAAATTGGACCAAGGAGAGCTTGGGAGTAGCTCGGAATAGTAAGGGTCATGGATCTTAGCCAAATCCAAGGCTGAGATTGTGCCGTCACTTGGAAAAATGCAACGGCCTACCTAAAAGAGGCCTAGATCTGGAAAAAGACAAGAAAAGGGTCTTTAGGCCCTCAATTTTCATCAAAGGCTGCATTTTGGGTATAGGTACCCCAAAAAGACAGCTCCTTTTGAAGAAAAAAGAGGTCGGGGTAAGCCAACGAGTATTCTGAGAAGGTACCAGCCACTCGGACTGCATGAACCTGGCCAAAATGAGGTCCGGGTACCTTCAGGGAGGCCGAAACCTGAAATTTGGCATTGGGGGTACCTCAGTCCACCTAGAGGCACTTGGGAAGGCCTAGRGGTKGGGCGGTGCACCAGTTTCAGCCTACATAAGCTGAAGGTGCAGGCCGCCACTCCCATTTGAGCATGAGAGGAACCCATGATGCCAAAATGAGTCCATGAAAGAATCCTAGTGAAGTAGAGCAAGGAGGTGAGAGTCGGAGCTTGCCTAGGCCTGCCTATGGTGATAGAGTTGGGAAAGAAGGTCTAGAGGCTAGGGGGAAGCAAGGAAGAGTGGCCGCCATAACCCTCAGGCTGTGAGGTAGGAGGAGACGCTAGAAGGGGTCCCCTTAGCCCTACCAGAGGGAAGGACTCCATAGCCCGAGTAGTAGGAGCTTGCCATAACCTAAAAGGAGGAGGGGAGAGCTTGGGAGGAAGGGGAGCCATACTTTAGGAGCTAGAACCAAGTCTGGGACTTCACTGCTTAGAGACCAGCAAGAGGTAAGTGAAAGAGGAGCAAGTATTCTTCTTCTCCTTCTTCTTCTTCTTCTTCTTCTTCTTCTTCTTCTTCTTCCTCCCCTTCTTCTTCCTCTTCTTCTTCTGCTTCTCCTTCTTCTCCTTCTTCTCCCCTTCTTTCTTCATCTTATTCTCCTTCCTCTAGCTTAAACCACCTTTCAAAAACTGTGATTTTGGCTGATCTTGATGCTTTCTTGTGTTGCGATTCATTCCAGGATAATTCGGTGAACTTTCCTCTTCCTAGATTGCTTCCAAACTGACCTTTTGGCTGATCTGGATGCTTGTGTGTGTTGCGATTCATTCCGGAATACTTCGGTGAACTTTCCTCTTCCTAGATTGCTTCCAATCTCATCACTTGGCTGATCTTGATGCTTGTAAGTGTTGCGATTTATTCTGGGATACTTCGGTGAACTTTCCACTTGCTAGATTGCTTCCAAACTCATCTTTTGGCTGATCTTGATGCTTGCTTGTGTTGCGATTCATTCCGGGATACTTAGGTGAACTTTCCTCTTGCTAGATTGCTTCCAATCTCATCACTTGGCTGATCTTGCTGCTTATATGTGTTGCGATTCATTCCGGGATACCTCGGTGAACTTTCCTCTTGCTAGATTGCTTCCAAACTCGTCTTTTGGCTTATCTTGATGCTTGTTTGTCTTGCGATTCATTCCGGGATACTTCGGTGAAGTTTCATCTTGCTAGATTGCTTCCAAACTCATCTTTTGGCTTATCTTGATGCTTATTTCTGTTGCGATTCATTCCCGGATACTTCGGTGAACTTTCCTCTTGCTAGATTGTTTCCAATCTCATCATTTGACTGATCTTGATGCTTGTATGTGTTGCGATTCATACTCGGATACTTCGATGAACTTGCCTCTTTCTAGATTGCTTCCAACTCATCTTTTGGCTGATTTTGATGCTTGTATGTATTGCGATTCATTCCGGGACACTTCGGTGAACTTTCCTCTTGCAAGATTGCTTCAAAACTCATCTTTTGGCTGATCTTAATGTTTTTATGCGTTACGATTTATTCCGGGATACTTCGGTGAACTTTCCTCCTGCCAGATTGCTTCCAATCTCATCTTTTGGTTGATCTTGATGCTTGTATATGTCGCGATTCATTCCGGGATACTTCGGTGAACTCTCATCTTGCCAGATTGCTTCCAACCTCATCGTTTGGCTAATCTTGATGCTTGTATGTGTTGCGATTCATTCCGGGATACTTCGGTGAACTTTCCTCTTGATAGATTGTTTCCGATCTCATCTTTTGGTTGATCTTGATGCTTGTAAGTGTTGTGATTCATTCCGGGATACTTCGGTGAACTTTCCTCTTGCTAGATTGCTTCCAATCTCATGTTTTGGCTGATTTCGATACTTGTATGTGTTGCGATTCATTCCAGGATACTTCGGTCAACTTTCCTCTTGCTAGATTGCTTTCAATTTCATCACTAGGCTGATCTTGATGCTTGTATGTGTTGCGATTCATCCCGGGAAACTTCGCTGAACTTTTCTCTTGCTAGATTGCTTCCAAACTCATCTTTTGGCAGATCTTGATGCTTGTATGTGTTGCGATGCATTCCGGGATACTTCGGTGAACTTTCCTCTCGCTAGATTGCTTCCAAACTCATTTTTTGGCTGATCTTGATGCTTGTATGTGTTGCGATTCATTCCGCGATACTTCGGTGAACTTTCCTCTTGCTAGATTGCTTCCAATCTCATCATTTGGTTGTTCCTGATACTTGTGTGTGTTGCGATTCATTTCGGGATACTTCGGTGAACTTTCCTCTTGCTAGATTGTCTCCAATCTCACCTTTTGGCTTATTTTGATGCTTGTATGTATTGCGATTGATTCCGGGATACTTCGGTGAACTTTTCTCTTGCTAGATTGCTTCCAATCTCATCTTGTGGCTGATTTTGATGCTTGTATGTGTTGCCGTTCATTCTGGGATACTTCGGTGAACTTTTCTCTTGCTAGATTGCTTCCAATCTCATCATTTGGCTGTTTTTTATGCTTGTGTGTGTTGCGATTCATTCCCGAATACTTCGGTGAGATTTTCTCTTGCTAGATTGTTTCCAATCTCATCATTTGGCTGTTTTTTATGCTTGTGTGTGTTGCGATACATTCCGGAATACTTCGGTGAGATTTCCTCTTGCTAGATTGCTTCCAATCTCATCATTTGGTTGTTTTTTATGCTTGTGTGTGTTTCGATTCATTCCGGGATACTTCGGTGAACTTTCCTCTAGTCTAGATGTTTTCAAACTTGTGTTTTGGTTGATCTTCATGCTTATGCGTGTTGCGATTCATTTCGGGATACTTCGGTGAACTTTCCTCTAGTGTAGATGCTCTCAATCTTGTGTCTTGGCTGATCTTGATGCTTGTGTGTGTTACGATTCATTCCGGGATAGTTCGATGAACTTTCCTCTGGCTAGATTGCTTTCAAATCTTGTCATTTGGTTGTAATGGGTGTGTGTGCGAGTGGCGAGGTTTTCTGTGATGTGCCGTTATGTTCCCCCTAGTGTATTGAGTCTCAAAAGTTGTCATTTGCTCTTCATTTGTGCTTGGGTATGAGTCGGAGCATCCTATGCGATGTGGCTGGGTTTTTCCCTAGTATAGAGTGCTCAAACCCTGTCAATTGGCTGAAATTACTGTGTATGTATGTGTACTGCAATCCGACAGTTCAGTTCAGTCGTTCCCCACCGTTTGCTGTAACCGGTGACATGTGAAGTGTATATGTGTGTGTGTTGCAGTCCGGGTAGTTCAGTTCCGTCCTTTCTCACGTTTGTGGTAAGCGGTGACATGTGAAGTGTGTATGTGTGTGTGTTGCAGTCCCGGTAGTTCAGTTCATATTTTTCTCACGTTTGTAGTAAGCGGTGACATGTGAAGTGTGTATGTGTGTGTGTTGCAGTCCCGGTAGTTCAGTTCATACCTTTCTCACGTTTGTTGTAACCGGTGACATGCGAAGTATGTATGTGTGTGTGTTGCAGTCTGGTAGTTCAGTTCAGTCCTTTCTCACGTTTGCTGTAACCGGTGACATGTGAAGTGTGTATATGTGTGTGTTGCAGTCCCGGTAGTTCAGTTCAGTCCTTTCTCACGTTTGCTGTAACGAGTGACATGTGAAGTGTGTATGTGTGTGTGTTGCGGTCCCGGTAGTTCGGTTCAGTCCTTTCTCACGTTTGCGGTAAGCGATGATATGTGAAGTGTGTATGTGTGTGTGTTGCAGTCCCGGTAGTTTAGTTCATAGCTTTCTCACGTTTGCTGTAACCGGTGACATGTGAAGTATATATGTGTGTGTGTTGGGGTCCCGGTAAATCAGTTCAGTCCTTTCTCACGTTTGCGGTAGCCGGTGACATGTAAAGTGTGTATGAGTGTGTGTTGCAGTCCCGGTAGTTCAGTTCATTCCTTTCTCACGTTTGTTGTGACCGGTGACATGTGAAGTATGTATGTGTGTGTTGCAGTCTTAGTTCAGTTCAGTCCTTTCTCACGTTTGCTGTAACCGGTGAGATTTGAAGTGTGTATGTGTGTGTGTTGCAGCCCGGTAGTTCAGTTTAGTCCTTTCTCACGTTTGTTGTAACCGGTGACATGTCAAGTGTGTATGTGTGTGTGTTGAAGTCTTGGTACTTCAGTTGAGTCCTTTCTCACGTTTGTTGTAACCAGTGACGTGTGAAGTATGTATGTGTGTGTGTTGCAGACCAGTAGTTCAGTTCAGTCCTTTCTCACCTTTGTTGTAACCGGTGACATGTGAAGTGTGTATGTGTGTGTGTTGCAGTCCGGTAGTTCAGTTCAGTCCTTTCTCACGTTTGCTGTAACCGGTGACAAGTGAAGTGTGTATGTGTGTGTGTTGCAGTCCCGGCAGCACGGTTCAGTCCCTTCCCACTGTTTGAGGTAACTGGTGACATGTGAAGTGTTTACGTGTGTGTGTTGCAGTCCGGCAGTTCGGTTCAGTCCCTTTCTCACTTTTGTTGTGACCGGTACCCACCAAGAGTAATGTATGGTGGGTGTGGCCTTGTTCCGGGACTAGGCGCCGTGGCCGGCGATGAGTCGGGCGCTCGATGAGGGGGCAACGCGGGGCCAAGAGTCATTTTGCATTCCGTTACTTCTTCTCCATCACAACACCCATCCACCATAGCCGACCATCACAACCCTTCTTCCACCTCGGTCACCTACACCCACCCACCATAGCCAACCACCTCAACCCTTCTTCCACCTTCATCACCT
>BFEA01000232.1:1668917-1681222 GCA_003427395.1 Chara braunii
TTTGCTTAATTGACTTTCCATGTGCAAAGCTTGGCTCATTCCTTGTACATTTATTTTCTAGACGCCTTGTCAGGCCTCCTTCTCAAGTCCATACAAGCCAATTACTCATCAATTTCCCATCCTGCCAGTCTTTTCCTCAGGTCCATGCAAAGTCAATCATACCAATCTTTTCTTCCCCAATCATCTTGTCGGGCCTTTTTCTCAAGATCATATTTATCACTTGCTCAAGTCCTTTCTGATCTGGGCGTCCTGCCAGGCCCCCTTTTCTCAGGCCCATGCAAACTCAATCACAAATTTCTTTCTTTCCTGGCGTCTTGTCAGGCCCCCTTTTCTCGAGTCCTTCCAAAAACCAATTACAAGTTTTTCTCCATGCGTACTTATTGGTAGATGGCACACCTTCCCCCCACTCAAAATGCGATGTCCCCATCGCGCGACTGGTTCTCACTCGAAGGTACGCAGACCTTTGGCCCTCCTACCGCAAGTCAAGGACACAAGCCCATCCGCTTCACAAAAGGAGGAGTGATCAGTTCCTCCCCAGCGGACGACGCCTCATCCTTCTACCCGGTCCGACCTTTCTTCTCTTACGTGGCGAGCAACAATACCAAGGTTCCTCCTCGCGTCTGTCAGGCATGTCCAATCCAAGCCTGTCAGGGCCTCGTCTAGCTGTAAGAGTGTTCCTCGCGAATCGTTCCTCCCGAGTGGTGATTTTCTGGATTCCGGCCTCTTCCTTTCAAGAGAGTTGGGGCTCTCAATCAGTCCGCGAGTGCAGTTACGAAGACCTCACATTTAGTCCCGAAACGGTTGTAATGTTTCAGCAGGGCAGTGCCAATGCCCCGTGGTGGTGGCAGACTCCACCCGGTACCTCGCCCAGCCTCTCCCCTTGGACAGTGCCGCCCAACTTAGCGCGGGCAGTCGTGGTCCGATCCAAACGGTCATGCCACCCCTCTATGACATGGCGTGTGGTTGGAGAGTAGCAAAATAGACTTAGATGAGAATGACTCTCTCCCCCATTTGGCTCTCTCGCCCTTTGACGTTTAGGCGTTCATCAGGAGGCGCAGTTTGAATTCCCCGACTAGAGCTCATTTTCAGGGGTGGTTCCGGACAGCCGTCACCGATCCAAGTGGTAGGTGCCTTGGTCCTTTAACCCGCATCCCCTTGAAGAGGAACAAGTCGCGCTGAGACTTTTTCCCTCAAGGGATAGAGGTCTTGGGGTCGCGGTGCATGCACCGGTATCCCCCTCTTGCTGAGGCCAAAGACTAGAAGAAAGGAGAAATTTCATTTTCATACGAATTCCATGGTCGGTCCGACGACCTTTCTTCCAAGTTGCCTAGGGTCCCCTGTTTATGCAATGCGACTTCCAATACTCAATCCAATTCCAATGCTCAATGCAATGTCTCTTCCACGGCTGAGTCAAATTCCAAGGCTGAGACCAATATCTTTTCCAAGCTCAGCTCTTTCCAATGTCTTTTTCCAGGGCTCGGCTCTTTTCAAACTCTTGCATCTTCGGCAGTCATGGAAGGGGACCCCAGTGCCAATTCCAAAGAATGACCCTTGTCAGGGGCCATCCCGGACAACCTGGTTAGGGTCGTCCTTTCGAATTCCAAGTCGGACAGCCCGGTCAGGGCCATCCTTATCCATTGCAATGGACGGCCTGGTAAGGTTCATCCTTGTCCCTTTCAGTTGGATAGCCCGGTTAGGGTCGTCCTTATCCATTGCAATGTTAGCGCCCGAGGGGGTGGGCCTCGAGAACACGGATCCTATTCTCATCTCGGGGGTTAGAAAGTGGCCATCTCTTCAAGTTTTGACGCATGGTTTTTCCTCTTTCTTTTATCATTTGCCATTCTTACATCCATCCATACACCAGACTTAGCGTTTAATGCTCGAGTTGAGGTTGGCGACCCCAAGCAACACTAACTCACCCGGCCGTTCAACCATTACAAAGAATGCTAACTTATTTCAACGTTTCCCTCTCACTCTCCTTACTTCTCATATCCTTCCAAAGCTCTGGACTTGTCTGGGATAGGTTGGATTAGGCTCCTAGGGAAGAGGATGTCTCGTTACCCATAGGTCCCCTAACCTCTCACAAGGACTCGTGCAACGACTCATTCAATCATGGGTACACAATTCAAAAAAAGCAAGTTTTTGCCATCCATTTTTTTTCCAATCCCGAATAGTTCACATGCCCTTACCCGCCTTCATAGTCAATCATTCCCAGTCCCTTTCTTACTACCGAAGAAGGCTCATATTTCAAAAAGGAGTGAGTCGTCGTACAAAGTAGCGCTGGTTTCTATTCTTTACTAGCGTTCCCCAGTCCAAAGTAGTTACATCGCAGTCCTTCCAAAAAAATGAAGAGACAAAGTTCGAATGCAAAGGCAACATTACAGACTCGTCTCAACTGGATCCCTCTGTTTTCCCCTTGCCTTTCCCTTAGGCAGGACCCAGCCATCCCAAAATCTATTCTAAGTGTCGTGACTCTCGTGCGCTTTCCTGAAGAAGCAACCACTTGTACAAAGTAGCACTCATTACCCAGTCCTTTAGCCGTTTCGAGCTTTGGCAGTTGTTCCATTACAGTCCATTCAGAAAGAAATTCAAATGCGCAACTCAAAAATGGCATTTCTACCTGCCCAGGTACCAACCCTTCCCAATTTCTAGCTAGGCCCCATTATGCCTACTGTCCCCTTTACTGTCCCGCTGCCCCGCGCCGAGCCTCCCTTCTTGCTCGATCCTCCATTTACTGCTGCATCTGTCTCTTTATTCCCTGTAACTGAAGGAGCGTCCCTTTCGAGAAGAAGGTCATTGGGGATAAGTCCTCTCCCCTACTCAGCTTTTCCCTGCCTTTCATCGCCCATTGGTATTGTAAGATAGCGCCCCATTGATCAAACCAATCGTTGAAGGTTGGCCCGAACTCTGCTATCCATTTGTCCTTTTCTTTCCCTGAATCCTCCTCCCTTCCCCGTTCTTCCCTGGTGGGTGTTGTCACCTCATCCTCTTCTTCCCCGTTGCTGAGGTCTATGACCTCAATAGGCTCCTCGTCCTCCAACCTTTGCCTTTTCCCCGGGTTCCTCTCTTCCTCACTGCTGGTGTCACTTTTAGAGGGGAGGACTATTGGCTCCCCTTCTCTCAGTGGCGACGGTCCCCCGGTCCCTTGCTTTTTGCCCCCTCTGTTCACAACCAGATTGTGATCAAATCCCACATACAATTTCCTTTTCATGGAGCTCGATTCCCCAGCCTGCCTTGATGGCAGTCCCCCAGTAGGCCTGTCGATAGCGTTGCTATCGTTTTCATTTCCAAACTCCATTTTTTTGTCTTTTTCTTGATGTCTTCTTCTTGCCTGATCCTGTTCATGCACAATGGTCACCCCAGCCCCTCATACGCACACACACCCTTCTCATTCCCATTTGCCGATTTGCAAGCCTTCCTAGAACCATTGCTTGCCCCCATGCAGTTGGTGATCCCATCATCCCTTTGACCCTTTGACACTTTGCCCCCGCACATAGGCACCCCATGTAGACGGTCCCCAGAGTTGCCCCACAAAAACTATGGTGCGTTACGTCAGGTTCCCATCCTTATTCACGCTCAGCCCAGGTAGTCACCCTACGTTCCCCCGGAAATAAGGCACCCAAACGAGCAACCCCTATGGTCATGAACACTTCCACAGGAAGACGGTCCACACCCATAATCGGTTGTTTGCCTTTCAAGCTGCCACATCCCCTGTTTCCTCGTCCTGAGACTCTTGTAACCGTTGTTCCACGGGATCCCTGCTCAAGAACCTGACCAGCATTTGTCCCGGGAATGGCCCCCTTATGCCAGTGTCATCAAGGTCTTCAAGTTCAAACGTGTTCAGTCCCATCCGCTTGGTGATCCTGTAAGGCCCTTTGAATCTCCTTCCCAGCTGCCCAGACCATGTGCTTTCAAGGGCCGAATTCCTGACTAGCACCTTTTTCCCCACCTGGAGCGGCTCCTTCCGAATGTTCTTGACCTGGTCCCACCTTGCTTTGTCCCCCATTCGACTATCCGTTGCACGGTTAACTACTTCCTCCAGTGTCTCCTCATTCCTGGCAATCTGCTGGCAACGTGTGGTGATTAACTCTTCAGTGGTAAAGTGCGGGTCGTCATCTAGTCTGTTCCAGGTGGGAATCAGGGCCTCTACTGGTAAATCGATCTCCCTTCCATACCATAGTTCCGCTGGAATGCATCCGTCGTTCTCTTTAGCGTCTCGTTCTCAGAAAAAACTGCCTGCCTAAGGTACCGCGGCCAATTTCCCAAGTCATCTGTTGCGAGCTTAGTGATTGTGTTTTTCAAGATCCGGTGCCCCCTTTCTAGTGGTGCATTTGCCTCAGGATGGTAGGGCTCTGTAATCTTGATTGGTATGCACAATATCTTAAGTCTGTTCAACACCTCCTGGTTAACGAATTATGTTTCATTATCTGCTATAAACCTGCGTACGAAGGAGTGTCTTAGGTAGAAGTCTTCCACCCAATCGGCCACTGCTTTCCCTGTCTTCCTCTTGAGAGCTACGGCCTCTACGTAGCCACTGAGATTGTCCCTTGCTTCCAAGATGTATCTAAACCCATCCGTTGATATGGGCATAACCGCAAGATCGAGGTGAACAAGGTTCCCGGGTTCCAGTACCCGAGTGGATCTAAGGGGTTCGTAAACCCGTTGGGAGCTCCTCTCTTGACATATCAGACACGTCTGACAGTACGTTGCGACCATGCCTGCCATTCCTGGCCGGAAATACAAGGGCACGATCTTTGCCAGTGTCCCCTTTTACGACCGGTGACCTCCAGCTAGCCCATCATGCATTGCCTGAATTACGTCCAGCTGCCTAGTTCCCCCACAAACCACACGCCTAGGCATCATCCCTTCCTCTTTCTTGAACAGGTGACCATTTCTTAAGACGTACTCCTCAGCTTCCTCCCTTGCCTTGGAGCTGACTTCCGCGGGTTGTTTGTTCCCTACAAGCAGCAGACCGATTTCTCTAAAGACGCCCTCATACATCTGTATGAGGAAGAACTCTTGTTCCTTCTGATCCGTATCCTGCTCATTTCGGGTCTGGTTGAGTAGGTACTTACACTCCTTCTGCGCCCAGGTCTCGGCCAACGTCATCACGGCGTCCCGTCCCCCTTCCACGACCATTGCCATCAGTTCCTCTTTGGCCCCTACTTCTGCTCCCCACGAGTCCTTTTCCTCTTTGCGCCTGACCGTGGTGACTGGTCCTTCCCTGAGTTCTGCAACTACTGCAGGCGCGCCCTTTTCCAAGGTCTGAATTAGTAACTGACATGTTGTAAGCGTTGAGTCGAGCATTTCGTTATCCACAACAAGAACCCCCCTTTCGTATTCTAGGAAGGTGTCAATTGGTTCCGCGTCCTCTACTCCCTCTGGCGTGATACATAACCTGCTCAACCCATCTGCCCTGTTTCAAAGCCCCGCAATTCGCTCGACCTTATAGTCGAATTGCCATATGAAGCCTATCCATCTGCCGACAGTCGGATCTATAGGCTTGTAATTCTTTAGAGCCCCGACGACGTTGGTGGGATCGATCCTTAGGATAAATCGTCATCCAAACAGGTATGCCTGGAAGGTCTTAAGGCAATGCAGGATCACTAAGATCCTTCTTGAACTAGAGTACCGCTGTTCTGCTGAATTCAAGGTCCTACTTTCAAATCCGATTGCTCTTTCCTTGACCCCCTCGTTTTTCTGTATCAATACTCCTCCTACTGCCATTGGTCCGCCATCTGTTTCTAAGATGAAGGGACGTCCTACTTCGTCATTGAAGCAGGGTGCCGCTAAAGTAACCTGATCGGAAGACAGGATATCTTTGAGGGTTCTGGGCTGCCGCTTCCCTATCCTCAGTCCATTCCATAGTACCCCCTTCCCTGATCATTACGCGGATAGGCTCAGCTATCTTTGCAAATCCTTTGATGAAGATTCTTCAGAATCTGACCACTCCTAGGAAGGCTCGTACTTCCGTTGTGGTGCGCAGGGGTGTTGGCCATTGAAAAATCTTATCCGTCTTTGTTGGGTCAAGTTTCCTTCCATAGGCCCCACAACGAAACCCCAGTATGGTTACTTCTGGGACGGCCAGGATGCTCTTGGGTCCGCTTGCAGTAATATTGTAAACTAGGAATCGCTGGAGTAAGTCCTTAATATCCTGCAAGTGGTCCGAAACAAACTTCCGTACGCCCGGTTGGACCTCCGCCTCGTCCTTGTACCTTGCGCCTTTTACGAGATTATCAACTATACAAGGTTCACACTTTTTCAGAAACATATCCCCTGCAACAGCGAGCATCCTCCTTTGCGGCTCTGCTACCGCATTTGTGAAGCCCATAGGGTTCACTTGCATCTGCAACTGCCCTACGGGGGTGTGCATTGCGGTATACGGTTTATCCCTCGCATCCAGTAGCAGTTGGTCGTATCCTGAGTATAGGTCTATCAAGGAGTAAATGCTCCGCCCGGCGTGAGATTCGGCAAGCAAGTCCGGCTGTGGGAGCGAACCTGCATCCCTAATTGTTACCACATTGAGCTTCTGCAAGTCCTGAATCCACCTGAGCGTCTTGTTGGGCTTCCGAAAAATGAACCATTTGTTCGCATAAGGGGATGCGGTGGGCTCAGCCACGAACGAATCTATCTTGGCCCTAAGTAGGTCAGTGACTTCCGCTACTATCCCAAACTCGTAGGCAGACCCTTTATCATTTCAGCATTCATGCTCTACCGTGTGGATCCTAACCGGAGGAATTAGCTTCGCGTCCAACCCCCCTTTCTGGTGATCATTGAAAGCGAAAGCTAAATGGAACTTCTGACACGCCTTCCTTATCAACTGAGTTTCCTCCACTGTTAGAAACCTTTCCACTTCTATTTTCATGGTATCTGCTACCTCATCTGGTATGCGATTCCCTCATGTTGCCCGCCTCTCCCTTATAGCCCGTAGGATCTCTTCTTCTTTTTCCATGGCCTCTTCCCTTGATGTTTCTACTAGGATCGAGACCGACTTGTTCTTCTAAAAAATTAACGGTCGGGATTGGCCTTGCCACCTCCATGGCACGGGGTTGAAGACTGACAACCTTCCCATTGAGGCAGTAGCCTTTCTGGATTTCTTCTTCAAATTTTGCAAGTGTTGTCGGATCTACCCCAACTTTCTGGTATCTAATAGCTTTGATGAGCTGCAGCAAGTCAGGGATTTCGAGTACTTCTTATGTCGTTTCCTTCTGTCCCTCCTTTGGCTTGCGCAGGCTGGCCCCAAGTTCAATCTTTGACTCCTTTTCTGCGAGCATGACTCCTAGGACCTCGTCCTCCTGTCTCCTTTTCTTTAGAGGCAGACCCATTTTGATCCATCCTTTTTGCTAAACACTTCCTCAATCATAATTTCTGTCATTTCCCTCATGCCTTTCATACGTGCGAATGCGCTTTTCCATGCACTTTCTTCAAACGTTGGCAACCAGGTTGCAAGCTTACCCTCGGGAGGGTCCCCTCCATTTCCGAGGAATCGGAGGAGTTCTCCGTGACCAGTCACCGGATCCTCTATGTCTACCATATACGTACCATCATGCAGGTGCATGCCAATCATTTCTACATTGGCGCACCATGGTCTCCCAAGGATTATGTCATGGTCCATTTCTTCCATGACGGTCATCTGTTGGAAAGACCAGATGGATTCTCGAATTCCTGCCCTGACCGCGCATCTGGTGACATACCCAGTGAAGGGAATTTCTCCGCCCGCTCCCCTGATACTCCCTGCTACCTCCTTGTTCACTGTGCACCCCATGATTGTTGCGAAATCCCGTCGTATGAGGGTTATTTCCGCGTCGCCATCCACTAATGCATCGGTGTGGTGAGTTCCGACCTGTACTTTAAGTTTTCTTACAGGCAGTGCGTGGAAGCTAAGTTTAGTGCTTGGCGGTGCTCTCATGACTTTGCCACCTTCTCGGTCCGGCAGATTCAGACGAATATCAGCAAAGGCTTTTTCCAAATCTTTCAGGACCCCTGGAATCCTTTCGAGGTTAGAGACTCCTTGCGGTGCCTCAGCCTCCTCGGATCCTTGTTCCTGTGGTTCTGGAGCATCCTCTACTTCTACACGTTAACGCGTCAATAGCTGCCTGCGGCCCTTGAGCAGTCTCGGGCTTGCCTGCAGTATGGTCTGGAAGGATACCGACACCATGGTGCCCAGGAATTTGCTCAGAGTGTCATCTAATTTGGACAGCGTCAGAATCGGGATCTGGTACCTGAACTTATTCTTTGTAACCGTGACTTTATCTGTCAGTTCCTCTTCCCTCATTTTTTCATAAACCTTCTCTTATTCCCCGGCCTCAACTTCCTCCTAATCTGCTCTAGCCTCTGCGGCTTCTTCCATTACTGTGTCTCGGATGAGCTTCTTTTCCGCGCCAGCCCGTCGGGTAGTAATATTTACCATATTCTGCCCATTACCTTCCTGGATGAAGTTGACATGGGGCCCGCGCCCCCTTGGTTGGTCCCAGACAAGTTCAGCTACCGACTCTGCTTCTACGACAGTTATATCCAAGTTATTCAGGAGGATGACGGCACGTCGCATTCCTCCTGACGAATTTCAGTTTACGCGCTCTCCCTGAGGTCCGAGAATCTCACCTTTGAGGGACCTACTGCACCTCTGTCTAATGATGTCGTGGTTAAGTCTCGGACAGGTCCTCACGAAATACCCGACCATTGTACAATATCTGCGTTGTTCATTGGCCGGGTCTCTTCCGGGGAAACCTTGATTGGCTACGACTGTCGGTTTTACGACTTCTTGGGGCGGGAGGGCGGGTCGGGACACCTGCGCCTGCATCACTAATAGCGCGTTTTTCACTCTTTCTATCTTATTGTCAACCTCATGCACCCGCTCATGCAAGCTTTCTATCCCTTTCTTGACCTTATCTCTTGTTTTCCTGGTCAGGTCTATGACCTCCCCTTCCTTAAGCAGGGCTAGCGTCTCGGTGACCATTGTCTTTTCCGCAAGGTCGGTTACGGTGCTGAAATCCACATCCCTCGTGTACTCGAACTTGCTGGTCTGCTGGTATGCTGACAAAATCTTATCTTCATCAAACTCGGAGAACTGCCTGAGAAAGTATTTACTCATTATGTGGTCCGTTACCGCGGGAATTCGCAGAGCCACTAACGTAAACGCCCTTAGAAAATCGTTGTAAGTCGCATAGTTTTTCCTCTGGACTGCTGCTACTTTGGCCTATGTTGCCATTTTCTCTGCCTTCAGGTATTTCCTCCTCATCTCGTTCCTAGTTTCTTTCTAGGATCCACTGAAAGCGACGATGGCCATAATGTTGCTTCCCAAGCTTAGCGACACATGCTGACCTAGGTGATCCGTCTTTTCCTCTTCCGTCCATTTCAGTAAGGCTGCTAGGTTCTCATAGTCTATTCGGAACTCCGTAATGTTTGCCCCATCGAACGTGGGTTTCTTCTTTGCATCTGCGAGATACCCCTAGTTCTTGTTTAGTGTCCGGGTGAGGGTGGCGACTATTCTCTTAAGACCACCTTCGGAGTTACCCGCTTCTCCAGCCGCACTAGTCCCTTCCCCTTCCTTGCTTTCCCTCTGCTTCTCCTTGGTTTTCGGCATTCCTTCTGGGTCAAACTATCCTAGCACCCTTTCCTTAAGGCTTCATAGTCCGTCGCACGCCCCTGTTACTTTCGGCGTGGCGGGCAGCCGGCTCATGCCGCTGTCAATGGCGGGTGGGGTCATAGCGTTTTTCGTCCCTTCCACCGGGGGGTCGTCCTTGTCCTTCCCCTTCTTGTTAGGCGTTCCCTTGTGACTATTGTCCTTCCCTCCATACCTGGCCTCGTCCTGACCGGTCCTGCGTCCCTCACGTGACCCTACGCCTTGGGGGCCCTCCTCATCCCCGACCATCATCTGCTCGATAAGCCTTGCCTTAAATTCTGCAGTCCGCTTTTCTATCTCTGCCAGTTTACGACGGGCTTCCGAGACTTTCGTCTTTTTAGGGGTGGTTTCTGCTGAGTTCCGAGGGCTTGTTCTCATATCGTTTCCCCCTTCCCTGTTTTCCTAAGGTTCCCTTTTGCTAACCCCAACTTTCCCCGAGCTTTCTCTAGTTGAGAGGTCCTTCCCGTCTTCTCGGGTTCCTTCCAGTTTGGGTGACTCTCGATCCCTCGCTGATCCCTCGTTTCGTTCTCCATCATCATTCGTGCCCTGATTCCCTCCGCTCTGCTGGTTATCGATCCCTTCTTCCGTTGCCATTCCTTTACCTAGCCTGCACATGAAATTTTTTTTTTTGCGAAAAATGGCCTGTTGTTCATAACTGTCCTAGCCTCGACCCTAAAACCCGCCTATTCCCATGTTTTTTTGCGTCTTACATTAATCGCTCTGACTCTCCTGACTTTTCTTTCCCAGGGCGTCCTTCAGGTTTTCTTCCGCCGGGGGACTCGCCGCCGCTGCTTGGCATTTTATTACTGTCGCGCTTTGGCAATTAGGGCGTTGTCTGAGCCCAATGGCTTCCTTATCGAGGATGGCCCTTTTGGGTTCCCGACCCCAAATGCCCTAGAGTTTCCGGTGCGGGAGGTCTTCCTAGTTCCTCCCAGCCGCATTATCGGGTCGGACGGAACTCCAACCACTGCCCCCCCCCTTTTTGCTGATGGTTGCCTTCTTATTTTTGCACTCATCCTTTACTTCCCTATCTTTTTCTGACGCGTTTTCCCATGCCGGTCCCTCAGGGCTGCCTTGCTAATCCGGTTCTTCGAACAGGTCGGCCACCCCAGCAAGATAGTTTTCCCCCATCTCTAGTTCCCTGACAATTATCGCTTCATATTCCTCAAATGCTAAGCGAGGCAAATCGAATATCAAGATTTCAATGAGGTCAAGCAATTCTCAGGCCTGATTTTCCTAGAACGGTCCATGCTTAACCGATACATCGTAAAACATTCCCGTCGTTTGTGGCCGGAAGTGGTGGATCCAGACTAGGGTCGAATCCACCAGGTCCCTTGCTCTCTTGAGGCTACCGAACACCAGGTCTACCATGAAACGGGGAACTCGGCACCTCAGCCCTGTCATTGGGGCTTTAATATCTTGCCAACCTCATACCTCCACCCGGGTTCTCAACCCCACGTTCCTTCTCCCCCGCACTTCCTGACCTACCCAGTTGAGTGTCCTAGTAGCTCTCTGGAAGACCGGTAACAACCCGTGTCCCAGTGCCAGCTCCATTCCCAACATGTACCACCCAAGTTCTGGCAGGTATATGGTCCCCGTCACCCTAAGGTCAGTGTACAGATCGTCCCCCAGTCCCCTATTAATCCTCATACCATCCAACAAACATTCCACCATCATGAACGCCTGATCCCTTCCCAAGGTCACGGCCCTCCATTCGGTATCCAGTCCTCGGACCATGTAGCTTGCTGGGAGCGATACCTCCGATCCGCCTCCATTTTCCATAGGTGGCCGCGGGTGCGTAGACCGTCGCAACATCCGGACGCGTCTCATCACCATTATTGATTAGCGGTCCCCTGCACAGTTTCAACAGCAAGCGAGTTTGCTTATTCCATCCATTCCCCGACCCTTACCCGAGCAATTCCTCGGTCCTTAGCTTGAGGCTCCCTTTTCCCTTTCTACCTCATTCCCTGCTTTCCTTGGCTCTTTTACCAGCCTGTTCCTACTTCCGTCGGCTCATATAACCGGTACAGGTCATCCACGTACGTCATCCCCCGACTTATTTCCCGTCGGACAATGCCCCACAGAACCCTACTTGGTCGACATAGGGAATAGAGATGGGAAAAGCAGGTCAAGATGGATATTGCGACAGGATGTCAAAAGATGGAGAGTCGGGGGCAAGGGAGGGAGGAGGTGGAGGGGAAAGGATGCTCTCTCTCTCTCTCTCTCTCTCTCTCTCTCTCTCTTTCTCTCTCTCTCTCTCTCGTTTGACTCTTGAGAGAGTGCACCGTGCTGAGCTGGTTCATGCGCAACCTATACCTTGTTAGAACTTGCCTGTTTGGAGGGGCTGTTGTGTGTGCTTTGTTAAACAAAAGGGAAATTTTTCTAAATACCCCTCCGAAATCCATTTATTTGCAGCATGTCCCTCCGACATCCGACTTACCCTATCGTGCCCCTGAGGCCTATGAAGTTTCTTGCAGGCCCTGGTCAACAAAGAGCGCAAATTTTTGGGACACCCTTATCAAACTGGTCGTTCCATTTCCTTGCTGGTTGTCTACTATGCCCTGCTGCCCAGGATGCATCTTTGTGAGATGCCCTTCAACAGGGAGGCTTGACCAATTTGAATTCAAACTTGCCGTGTTGTTGGCGCCGCCACATAAAAAAATGTTGCAATCCACACGACGCT
>BFEA01000232.1:1689664-1712164 GCA_003427395.1 Chara braunii
ATTGATAGGATGAGCACCGCACCGACCAACAGGTAAGTCTCCGATCCTGTGGCTGACCTCCAGTACTTCTATCGATAGCATGAGCAAAATCGAATGAATCTTTGCCAGAACATGAAGACATACCCTACTACATGTGTGTGTGTGTGTGTGTGTGTGTGTGCGTCTGGTGTGTGTGTGTGTACGCGCGCACGTGTGCATGTCTGGGGTGTGTGTGCGTGTGTGTGCGTGCCTGTGTGTGTGTGTGTGTGTGTGTGTGAGAGAGAGAGAGAGAGAGAGAGATTCCTTGATTGATTGATTGTTCTGATTGGTTGGTTGATATTGGTTGGTTGATTGATTGATCGGTTGGTTGGTATTGGTTGGTTGGTTGATTGATTTATAAAGGAAAAGAAAGAAAAAATTCTAAAAACAAAACCAAGAAATTGGGGGGTACTCAACTTATTTGATCCCCGTTCTTCTGCGATTTTTAAATCTTTTGTGGTTCATCAGAAAACGCTAAAATTTGACAGGTACCGACTTTATTAGGAGACTCATAACTTTAGAGGCACGGGGTCTGGTTTGGATTCACTTGCTTGGCTTCAAGGTTATTTTGGAAGGATTGGCTAAATGTGGAAAACTTTGGACCTAGCTGGACCCGGTTTCGAGCACCAGACGAAGCTGGATAATGTAGTTAGCATTCTTGTTTGTGAGGTTTCCCGGCCTCTAGAAATCAATTCGATAAAAAAAGAACATGAAGGCCTCCGAATCCTCTTCGGAGGGCCCTCAACCCCCCAACATCTGGGGACCCCAACGGCCCCAAACGGTCCGGCCTGACGGGCCTGGGGTTACCCCTCCGCCAACTTTCCGGCTGGCAACCCTGCTTTGGAGGATTTTGTTTTTAATCCATTATTTTTGGAAAGATTGTTTATTATTCATGGTGAATAGGAAAACAAAAATATATCGGACCTAAGAGAGGCCCTAGAAGTCTTACTGTCCTAACCTTGTTATGTTGAATCACTCGGCTATTTAGAGATGACCAGTTTTCCTTTCAGAGTAACTGCAGCAAGGGCGTTTCCTCTCTCCCAGCATTTGAATTTCCAGTGGACACCCCCTCGGCCTCTGGTCATTCTCCAGTCTGACAGGATGCTGACGCGAATACTGTTCTTCGCCATCTGAATCTGTTGCTGAATTGACATCTTCTCCTTCCTGATTATAGATTGCATCTTGCCTTCGAGATAGCATCCAACAGGACGCCTTTACAGACCAGGGCTACATGACCCCAACCACCATCCAATTTCTTACCTTTTGGAGTACCATGCGAAATCCATTTGTCAGTTCAATCCTGTTCCTGTTTGGTGAGATTCCTCAAACGAGGAATCCACCAGATCCATAGGTGCGAGGATTCCCATCCCCAATCACATGTGATGCATGTCATTTTCAATACCATCCCTCTTGCAGATGACCACAGGGCAGACGGGGTAACTTGAAGGGACTGCATCCACATCAGGCTTGCATGCTTTTGGCAGGTAGTGCCTTTTAGTATCATCCACATGCTTAGAAAATCAGGAGGGGGACGCCTCTGGCATTGAAGTTTGGTCAGTCTGTCTGGATCAGCTCTGACTGGGATCCTCTTATTGCTCTCTCTCAAGTTGGTGACCCCCATGTTAGTTTTGTAGAAATACAAAGAGTGTATTGGCAGATTCCAAACCTTGTTTCCACCCATACAGCTGCGGATTAATTTTGAATTCTGCTGCTTCCCTACCCAAGTACCACTTGTTACTATTCTCCCTCCCTTCTTCCCACACTCGAGTTTCCGTAGACTGTACTGCAGCCTCACCCTCAAAGGCCAAATATTTTCCTTTTTCCCGTCCTTCCCATCGGCCACATCTGCACCCTGGTTCAGATGCAGAACGTCTGGCCGCAAAATTCGCCGCAGGCTCCTATTGTTATCCAGTTCCTTAGCCCAGGAATCCTGCAAATTCTCTTCTTTGTAAATTCTCTTCTTTGTAAATTCTCTTCTGTCTTTTGAGACTTGCTCCAGTGTTGCGGGATGGCTGCTATCAGTGCCCCTACTTTTTCCTCATGCGGAATTGCCATGCAAATGGGAGTTGGCAGCTCCTTATGGTGGAGCGTATTGCGCACCACTAAATTGGAGGAAAGGCCAATCCACACTCTCCAGCCAAGTCTTCCTTTTGGTGGTTTGGTGCAGCAGCATATAAACTCGGCCATCTGATGCATTGGCACAATAATCTTTTCAAAATAATCACTGAATATGGGGCAAGTGGAGCCTCATGCATTATCACGACGTTGTGGCGTAAGTGCTTTTAGGTCGGAGAAGTTCTCCAATGTACGTCGGTGGAGTACGGCCTAATGTTGAGGCATTGTCATATACCGATTACATTGCCCCTATACCCAGCCACAGGAATGTTGAAATCGTCCAAATGCACAAGACGAGTGTATCGAAATAATTGTTGTCATACACACTATCTAATTGCCTAAATTGTTTGTATATTCATGTGGTAACCTGTTTTTTTTTTTTTTTTTTTTTTTTTTTTTTGAGAGAGAGAGAGAGAGAGAGTGTGAGAGAGAGAGAGAGAATGTGTGTGTTTGCGTGTATGTGTGTGTGTGTGTGTGCGTGTATGTCACAACGTGTATGTCCGCGCCTGTACTTTTGTTTGTGATTTTTTTTGAGTGTGTGCGTGTGTGTGTGTGTGTGTGCGTGTGTGTGTGTGTGTGTGTGTGTGTGAGAGAGAGAGAGAGAGAGAGAGAGAGAGAGAGAGAGAAATGGGGGGGTTGCACCCTGGTATAGAAAGGATTTGCCCAACCTGGTAGTGGGATAGAAGGATATTTTGTTTGGTCCACTAATATCCAAGGCATTTTGTGATGGACCCGCTGGGATGGCGGTCTGTTAGGATGAAGACGAAGGGATGAGCATGGTGGAGATGGAGATGGAGCTGTCAGAATGAAGACGAAGGGATGAGGATGGGGAGATGGAGATGGAGCTGTCAGAATGAAGACGAAAGGATGAGGATGGGGGAGATGGAGATGGAGCTGGAGGGGACAACGCATCTCCAACGCAGATTGCAGGTGCTGCAAAATGTGCAAATGAAGAATGAGGCTGAAACAGATAACAACTTGGGTATATCCCCAGCGGATTGATTGGACTGGACTGGACTGGCTTGGCCAGGTACTGACAATGCTACTGGACAGGGCTGGACTGGACTGGTTTCACAGGCTGAACAAACGAATATCCAGATAACCCTGGTTGTAGGCTAGGGTAGCTAGAGGCACGCTACACGATCCTCAGACCTATAGTGGATCACAAAAGCCATAAACACGCTTCCACTGAAGCAACGGAACTTTGCAGCAAAAAAAAAAGAAATTTAGAATGCGGAGCAAGCTCCATGCCGAGTCCATGCAGAGTCCATGCGATGCAGCCTAGGCTACATAATGTCAAATGAAAAGCAAATGTCTGGTATACACATCCTAACTAATAGCAGAAAATGAAATGTAATAAAATACAATCCTAAAGTCCTGGAGGCAATTGCCTCAATGCGAAAAGGAAAAATAGCAATATGTCACAAGCTAATATCGTGTCACTGAACCATTGAGAGTGGGATGGTCTCAGAGAGGGTGAATGCAGACTAAAAATCGAAACTCCTAACGACAGTCATATACGTAGTTGGGATTGGTCATCAGGCTCAAGGTGGGGGATTGGTAGGGAAACAAAACCAATAATTCTAATAGATAAACCATTAAGGCGGATAATGCTCAACAAAAGGGTGACACCTTGCAGGGTCGACCATGAAATGGAAGCTTGGAATAAGGTGGAGGTATGACTAACTGAAGGCATGGACTGATCAACACTAGGGCGAGGAGGGTAGCAGGTGAGGGAAACATCCACACAACTCACCAATTAGGGAGGAAGCCAAATTTGGGAGGGGGAAGCGAAGATAAAACTTCGGTCCCAAAGCCTATGTGATACTACGAGAGAATCTAACTCAGGGAGAACCAGCTAAGGGAGAACCATCATGCGAAGCATACAAGAGAATGCATAAGTTAGGATAGGGACGTGAAATAGTCTCATCCAAAGTAGTTGAAGATGATAAAGTAGTTGAAGTTGAGAAGGTAGTTAAAGTCGTCGAAGTGGTTGATGACGTCGATGAGGTAGATGAGTCGAGTCGATGTTGAAGGAAAATCGTAAAACGCTGATATCCTTAAACTGTCAATCTCTTTCACGTCAGAAACCTCGAGGTACCGGTAGCGCCGTTTCACGACGGGTATCGGTAGTATAGAGTGAAAAACTGAGCAGTCCTCGAAAATGGAATTTGCGGCAAAAATAAAAAATGCACCGAATCGGCGCGGCGAATATTTCACATTAAAAATAATTTTATTTATTTATTTTGATATGTTTCCTTGAAAGATCATGACCGAATCTACGGATTTTGAAATTTTCAAACATTTTGATGAATTTTTCTGAGCACAAAAAATCGGCAAAGTTGCCGCTTGTAAATGGTTGGATCGGAACCGCCGGTGACGAACGATCGCCGTCCCTCCGTACAACTCGACCAAGTGTGAGTTAGTCGGAAACTAGTTTGTGAATAGATTGTCAGTCGTGGAGATGCTGAGGGCGTCGACAAGTGCACTGTAGACACTCGAAGGCATCCGTCTATTTCTGAAGAATGACCTTAGAGAGAGTGGGTTTGTCGTTAACAATCTCCTCAACTGAAGGAGGAAGAGGGTCAGTGAACTAAGTAGGAGCAAATGTCTTAGCACGACGATCACAATTATACATACGCACCAATATTTGAGCGTGCTCCAAGTGTTTGAGGGGCTCCAAAGTAGCCTCCTAATTAGGATAGCCCTTTCAACGCACAAGGTACTCGATGCGTTGTCCTACCAAATACCCTTACAAGGTTCAAAAGTAGTCTCCTACTTAAGATAACCCTTTTAACGTTATCGAGCGCATCGGTCCAACACCGCACAAAACGGGGCGGGACCTTCCCGACCGCGTCACGGAGAAGTTGGTTTATTTCTCATCGCGATACTCATGCAGCTTCTGCAAGCCGTTCCGGCGGAGTGCCGCAGCCATACCTTTCACGAGCCCCTACGATAGGATAGGGTCAACGCGAGGCACGACTTCCCTCCACCTTACGGGAGATGTCACCTCCCTTCGGAGGGTGTATCCCCGCCGAGCTACCAGTCCACAGTATGAAAGCTAATGAGTTGCAATCGCAGAGGTGGACCAGCCGAGGACGTTTCTCGTTCGTTGTACCATAGGGTACGCGATCTTACTCCTTTATCGGACCCACACGCGAACCGACGCACTGGGGGCTGAAGTCCCAACCGCAATTAGCCGTCGGTCGACTAGGACGCGTCCCATACACCACGCGCACACCACTCTACTCTCACACACATACGGAACGACACAAAACAAACTATCCTTCCCATAACTTTCCGACGTGAAAATCGGATAGGCGACGTGCGTGAGACTTAGTATAAAATCGCGCGGACACATGATTAACTCATATCGAGGGGCTAACTCATATCGACGCGGAAATGGGATCGGCGACGTGCGCGAGACTTAGTATAAAACCGCGAGGATGCAGAGTTAACTCATATCGAGGGGCTAACTCATATCGACTCGCAATGCAAGCATACGCAATTAGTCGCAATGTTGGCGTACTATGTAGTACCCATACTCATTCGATCCTCGTTAATATTGAGGGTCGCATTGGACACACTCAAGTGTCGGTTGACCCGTGCCTTGAGGGATTGATCTCTCGATGCTGGACAACCACCAACTGCAGTTGAGAACCACACCCTCTTCCGCACCTTGCGGAGAGTGGGTGGTATACAAGTTCATACATGTGGTGACAATCGTCTCCCATTGCCCTTGAGACGAACTCCATCATCAAGGGCTTGGAGAGAAGTCAATGGGCTTGACTTCGACGGTTGCTACGGACTCTAACGTCGAACTATAAAACATTAATAAACAAAGTCAGTCAGAGAAATAATCAGGCATCATAATACTCATAATAAATCAAAACTCGAGATAAATCTAAAAAAAGAAAGATAAACCCATCAGGTATGCAGATCGTGCGACACATGGTTGTCATTCTCACTGCCTCCAAAGTAAGGGCTCGTACACAAGCTCCAAGACATTAACCTGCATAAAACATAGACATAGACGAACGCCACATTGCCATAAACCAATGTGGTCATATCTTTACTCTTCCTTGTAACTCACACCACGCCTCACACACTTCAGCCCTAGTCATAGTCAAACTTTTCATAAATCTCATAAGTTCTTTATGATGGCCATTAAAAGAAGTTTGCTTAAAACCCTCAAAGAAACGGATCAAACCTCAGGGCTAAGGCATCAAGTTGAGGTACAGATATAAACAAAGTTATGTCGTGAGCCGACGAATCGTCGATCAACTAACCGACCTGTTTTCAGTGATAACATAATATGATCCTCATGGGATGAAGTTGAATCTTAGTACAATCCTGACTTGAATCAATCAACGAAGGATCTGTAGCACAAGACATGTCAATTCTCAGACTAAGCTTATAAGTGTATGTAGAATAAATCCCCATGTCACACTCTCACTCAAAATCTTCTCACGACAAAATATGAGTTTACCTCTAAGATAGTGCCTAAAGAAAGGTAGACTTTTGACAGTATCTCCCCTATACAGAGTGAATGATCAGAATCGCCACCCGTCGAAATATAATCTAACCCCTTTTAAACTAAGAAAATTTCGGTATCGTTTTCCGTTGGAAAAATATTTTTCTAAAATTTATACTAACTTAAATATGAAAACAGAACAATCTTTTATTTTGAAAAGTTATTTTTTTTTTAACTCCCTTAATTAGTAAAAAATTGGGCAGCACTCCCTTTAGAAAGAAAAACTTTTCAATTTTTTACGAAGTCAGATATGAACCTAGAGCAAAACCTCAGTTCAATTAAAGACAGAATTTAACTAACTCCTTAGATTTGTAAAAGTTTCAGCAACACTCCCTTTAGAAAAGTGTTAATCCAAAATTTATACAAAGCTAAGTTCAGAATCTAAAGTGACTTTGACTTTTCAAGGTCCAATTTTGTTTAACTTCCTGAATCAGCAAAAATTTGGGCAAATCTTTAGAAAAGAAAACCTTGCATATTTTTATTAAACCATATATAAAAGTGAAACAAGTTGAACTTTCAAAAGACAAAATCTAACTAACTCTTTGATTTTGTATAAATTTCGACATCGCTTCCCTTAGAGAAAGTGACTTACCAAGATTTATACAAAACCGTCCACTCTGGCGATCGCTTTCTCAATAGCCATCCTTTCAAGCGCTGATCCGTCGGCCCATCTTCAATCCTTAACTTTCACATTCCTCAATATCTATTCCTTATGATCGTCCCAACGGTCTATGCCACTCTCGACTTAAGGCTCAATCTTCTTTATCCTTCCCTTCTCTTTTCAACGCATCATTCTTTTTCATCCATCCTCATGACTATTTCAATGACCGACCCACCAGCCTTTTCCATCTCTGATTACTCATTCCAGCTCATTCTCAACCAACCTTTCTGAATCAACCTTTCTCAATCAATTATGCAGGGGACCCCAATGCCTATTTCAAAAGAAATGATCCTTGTCAGGGACCATTTCCGAACAACATAGTTAGGGTCGTTCTTTTCCATTCTCAAATCGAAAGGCCTGGTTAGGGTCGTTCTTTTCCATTCTCAAGTCAAACAGCCTGGTTAGGGTCATTTTTTTCCATTCTCAAGTCGAACAGCTTGGTTAGGGCCATTCTTTTCCATTCTCAAGTTGAACAGCCTGGTTAGGGTCATTCATTTCCATTCTCAACGTTAGCGCTCAACGGGGTGAGTCTCAAGCACACGGATCCCATATCTGTCTCGGAGGTTAGAAGGTGACCATCTCTTTTCAGTTTTTTGAGTGCGGTTCCCCTCATCCATTCTCAGAGCAATGTACTATCCATGCATACATCCGACTTAGCGTCAAGTACTCGAGTTGGGGCTTGCGACCCCAAGCAGCACTAGCCCACCCGACCGTTCAATCATAGCAAAAGACAAGGGCGCCCCCTCCATTTTCACTATTTCTGGTTTCTGAGCACTTGGCTATTTTCAGACCCATTCATGACTCAGTTGGATTAGGCTCCTAGGAAAGGAGTGTTTTTCACGCCCCTTAACCCATAGGTTCCCTAATCTCTCTTGTATTCGACCAACATTCAACATAATGCTTTGCTCGTCAATCTGTACTCAAAGTTTCTCTTCTCAAAAGCACAATCCTTATTCCATCCAAAATTCACAATACCCGCTTCCCAACTGGTCGCATACCATGCCCTATGTCACCGTTTTGTGTACCCACTTTCGAAGGTAGCTCATCCAGAAAGTAAGATGAAAATGCTACCTTTTAACTTATCGTGACCCAGTCTTAGCTGGTCCTCTCATCACTCATCCTTAACAAACTTACTCATACTATACACATTTCGCTCCAATGTTTTGCAAATGAAAAACAGGATTCATGTTCAACACTTAATCTACATCTAATGCCTATTGGTGTCCTGTGCCTCAACTTGCTCGTCCCCTTGTCCATCCTGTCTTTCTGCTGACTCTTTGACCCTCAGGGCGGAGACCATGATTTTTCTTCTCCTCCTTGCAATCTCTTGTAACTCCATCTCGCTGAAGAAATCCAATGGTGTGACCACCACCCCTGCCTTCGCGAGTTCCCGGGTCTTGATAATGCAATCGTGTTTGATCACATTGAGCCATTGCTGAAACCAATGGCTGGGCGTTGGTCCAAATTCATCCTCCCATCTGAAGGGTCCCTCGCGCTGATGGTGTATCGGGGGCCGCCTCTCCTCCCTAGGCCTCGAGATTTCATCCCTCTTATCCCTATTGTTGATTTTTATGACCTCCTGCACTTCCTCTTCCTCCGCCAGTGAGGTTCTTTGGATCGTAGGTATAGGGAATCTCTGTCCTCTCCCCATATCCTTTTCCAACGTCCGGATACCTCCCTTCACAACTGTCGTGGCCGCTTCGTCCTTCAAGCGGGCTTTCCCTTCTTTCCTCCCCATCCTCACACTCGTCGCGCATTTTCTGTCTCCCCTCGCCTTCCCTTTGCCAAAACCCACGTTGTTCGCAGCTCTTGGCTCTTTTCTCGTTAGAGGCCTGAGCCTTGCCTCCCATATCCGCATTGCCCCCTTCTCCCACACTTGCCCTTTCCTCCTCGCTCTCAATCCCAGATGAGATATGTATACCTTCTCCCTCCCGGAGGGGCGAGGGTCTTCTACATACGCACTTTCTTTCACCCCTGCCTACCACTGGCCCGGATATGAGCCCTATGTAAAACTTTCTCTTTACCGCCCTCCTCCCTCGACTCGGTCCCGCTTCTTTCCCTCCGGTAGGCCTGTTGATCGCCCCGCTGTCGTTCTCGTTGCCGTATTTCATTTTGACTTTTTCTTGTGATTTTTCTTCTAGGTCCTGTATAACAAGACAACACCCGCAAAACCCCCTCATACACCCGTTTCCCCGGTCCGGTAGGCAGCTCCACTTCCCTGGAACGCTCCCAGTATCCTTCGCATCATGCCATTATTATACATTTTCCTCCCTTATGCAAATGCGCCGTTTGTGATGATCTAATTGTTTCCCCGTCAGAAACTATGATACAATGCCCTAGACAATCCTTTCCGTTGTCACACAAACCCGTTACCGCAAACTCCCAAGTCATTCTGCTTTCCAATCTTAGTCAGTCCAAACCATTGCCCCAACCAAAAAAAAAATGACAGCCCCACGGACGTAGTCAGAGACAGAACCATAGTGTGGGCATAGCCGCTGTCAGTCCCTAGCTTGTAGCCCCCCAGTTTCCTTATCCTCGGCCGCCTGAAGCCATTGTTCCACTGAGTCCCGACTTAGAAACTTGACCAATCGTTGCCCCGGGAAGGGTCCGTTCAATCCAGTTCCATCCAAATCTTCCAGTTCGAAGGTGTTTAGTCTCACCCGCTTGGCGACCCGATAGGGGCTTTTGAACCTCCTCCCAAGCTGTCCAGACCAAGTACTTTCTGGTGCCCAGTTCCTTAGCAATACTGTCTCCCTCACCTGAAGTGGCTCCTTTTTGACATTCTTAAACTGGTCCCATCTTGCTTTGTCCCTCATTCTGCTGTCTAGCACCCGGTTGACGATGTTTTCCATGACCTCTTCGTTCTTAAGGACTTGTTGACACCTCGCCTCGATTAACTCTTCCGTGGTCATTTGTGGGTCATCATCTAACCTGTTCTAGGTAGGTATCAAGGCTTCGACGGGAAAGTCGATCTCTCTTCCGTACAAAAATTATGTTGGGATACATCTCGTTGTCCTCTTAGATGTCATGTTTTCTGAGAAGACAGTTTGCTTGAGGTACTTAGGCCAACTTTCAAGATGGTCCGCTGCGAGCTTCGCAATCGTGTTCTTTAAGGTTCGGTACCATTTTTCCACAGGTGCATTGACCTCCGGATGGTATGGCTTGATGAGCTTGATCGATACGCAGAGCCTCTTAAGCATTCCCAATACTTCTTGGTTCGCAAATTCCGTCTCATTGTCCACTATAAACCTTCTGACGAAAGGATGCCTCAAGTAGAAGTCTTCTATTCAGTCCGCTACACTTCTTTCTGTTTTTTTCTTGAGAGCGACCGCCTCCACGAACCGACTCAAGTTGTCTCGCGCATCTAGAATATACCTGTACCCATCTGTTGATACAGGCATGACCGCAAGGTCAAGGTGGACCAGATGTCCCGGTCCTAGCACCCGCGTCGTTCTAAGCGGCTCAAAGACACGTGCTGAGCTTCGTTCCTGGCAAATAAGGCATGTATGGCAGTGTATGGCGACCATGCCTGACATGCCCGACCAATAACAAAGTGGCGTTATCTTTGCAAGAGTTCCTTTGGACGATCAATATCCTCCTGCTAATCCGTCGTGCATTACCTGGATAACGTCTAACTGCCTAGTTCTTCCTAACACAACTCTTTTAGGCATAGCATCTTCTTCTCTTCGGAACAAATGACCGCCCCTTAGGACGTACCTTTTGGCCTCCTCCCTTGCTTTAATGCTGACTTCCATGGGTTGTTTGTTTCCTACTAGCAACAACCCGATCTCTCGAAAGACCCGTGCGTATGTCTGGGCATAGAAAAACTCCTTCCCTTCCTGGTCCTCATCCTTTCTTTCCTGCATCTGGCTTACCATTCATCGCAACTATTTCCTTTCCCAAGATTCCACTAAGCTCATCACGGCGGTCCTGCCTCCCTCAACCGCCATTGCTATTAGTTCCTCCTTCGGTCCTACTATCGCTCCCCACAAATCTTTCTCCTTTTTGCAACCCTGAGTGGTGACCGGTCCTTCTCTAAGTTCTGCGACTACGGCAGGTGCCCCCTTCTCCAAAGTCCGGATCAACAGTTCTTTCGACGCACATTCTTCGCCCATCATTTCGTTATCCACCGCAAGGGTTCCTCCTTCTTATTCGAGGAATGCGTCTATGGGCTCCGCTTCCTCCACCCCTTCGGGAGTGATGCAGACCCGGCTTAGCCCATCGACCTTGTTTCTGATTCCCGCAATCCGTTCGATTTTGTAATCGAACTGCCAGATAAATCATACCCATCTCCCCACCGTCGGATCTATAGGCCTGTAATTCTTTAAGGCCCCTGCAACATTCGTTGGATCGATCCTAAGGATGATCCGCCTCCCAAATAGGTAGGCTTGGAAGGTCTTGAGGCAATGTAAGATGGCTAGGACCTCCTTCTTGAACTGCGCGTACCGCCGTTCTGCGGCATTCAGGGTCCTACTTTCGAACATAATTGGCCTCTCTTTCCCTTCCTCGTCCTTTTGAATTAGCACGCCTCCTACGACCAAGGGTCCTTCATCCGTCTCTAGGATGAAGGGTCGTCCCACTTCGTCATTAAAACAGGGTGCGGACAAGGGGATTTGCTCAGACGTCAGTATGTCCTTGAGTGTTTGGACGGCTCCTTCTCGGTCCTCTGTCCAATCCATGGTCCCTTTTTCTCTAATCATGGCACGGATAGGCTCAACAATCTTGGCAAAATTTTTAATGAAGATCCTTCAAAAGCCGACCACGCCCATGAATGCTCTTACCTCCGTCGTCGTGCGCAGGGTTGTTGGTCATTGTGACATCTTGTATGTTTTCGCCGGATCTGGCTTCCTACCGTAAGCACCGCAGCGAAATCCTAGTATGGTTACTTCTGGTACTGCTAGAATACTCTTTGGTCCGCTAGCCGTGATGTTGTATATTAGGAACTGACGGAGTAAGTTCTTGATGTTCTGTAGATGGTCCCATACAAATCTTCGGATTTCTGACTGGACTTATGTCTCGTCCTTTTCTTGTGCGCCTTTGATCGGGTTGTCATCGATGTAGGGCTCACACTTCTCTGGGAACATGTCCCCGGCCACGGCGAGCATTCTCCGTTGCGCTTCGGTTACTGCGTTTGTGAAGCCCATAGGGGTCACCTGCATCTGCAACTGTCCTACGGGGGTGCGCATTGCGGTATACGGCCTGTCCCGCACATCCAATGGAAGCTGGTCGTACCCTGAGTACAGATCTATCAGGGAGTAAATGCTCCGACCGGCTTGCGATTCTGCTAATAAATTGGCCTGAGGCAGTGAGCCAGCATCTCGGATGGTTACCGCATTCAACTTCTGCAGGTCCTGAATCCATCTCAACGTCTTGTTGGGTTTCCGAAAGACGAATCACCGGTTCGCGTATGGTGACGTCGTAGGTTCTGCGACGAAGAAGTCCATCTTTGCTCGAAGAAGGTCTGTCACTTCTCCTGCTATCCCAAATTCATAGTCCGGACCTTTGTCATTCCAGCACTCATATTCTACAGTCTGGATTCTGACCGGAGGAATCAGCTTTGCGTCCAACCGCCCTTTCTGGTGGTCACTAAAGGCAAATGCCAGGTGAAACTCCTGGCAGGTTCTTTTCATCAGGAGGGTTTTTTCCTCTGTTAAGAATCCCGCAACCCCTATCTTCATTGTATCGGTTACCTCAACTGGTATCCGATGCCTTTCTGTTGCTCGCTTCTCTCGGATCACCCGGAGGACTTCCTCCTCCGTCTCCATAGCCTCTTCCTTTGATGTCTCTAGCAGGATCGAGACCGACTTTGCTTTCTTCCCTACCAACTTGTATTTTCGAACATTTCCTTCCGGGATTTTTCGCCTAAAAGATGAACGAACGGGATTGCCCTCGCCACTTCTACGATTCGTGGCTGAATAATGACTAATTTTTCGTTCATACAATACCCCTTTTTCACTTCTCCTTCGAATTTGGCCAATGCCACCGAGTCCACTCCTACGTTATGGTATCTGATGACCTTAATGAGTTGTAGCAAATCGGGAATCTCGAGTGCGACTTCCGATACATCTATGCGCACTTCTTTCTGCTTGGGCAGGCTGACCCCGAGGTCGACTTCTGATTCCCTTTCTGCCACCATAACACCTAAGACTTTGTCCTCCTGCCTCCTCTTCTTCTGGGGCAGACCCCTCTCGATCCATTCCTTCTTATTGAATGCTTCCTCGATCATAATTTCTACCCTTTCTCTCATGCCCTCCATTCGCGCAAAAGCCCACTTCCGCGCGCCGTCTTCGAAAGATGGTGAGCATGTTGCTAACTTCCCCTTCCGAGTCGGAGGGTCTCCTCTCGTCCTAAGGAGTCGGAGGAGCTCTCCCCGACCGGTCACTGGGTCTTCTATGTCTACCATGTACGTGCCATCGTGCAAGTGCATGCCTATCATTTCTACGTTTGCGCACCACGGTCTCTCGAGGATTATGTCGTGGTCCATTTCTTCCATTACTGTCATCTGTTGAAACGACCAGATCGATTCCCTGATGCCTGCTTTGACTGCGCACTTCGTGACATACCCCGCGAACGAAATTTCCCCACCGGCTCCCCGGATGCTCCCTGTTACTTCCTTATTTTCCATAAAACCCTTGATCGTTGCAAAATCCCTCCTTATGAGAGTGATTTTCGCTCCCCCGTCTACTAACGCGTCGGTATGATGAGTTCCGATCTGGATTTTCAATTTTCCTACGGGTAGCGCATGGAAGCTGAGCTTTGTCCCGGGAGGGACCCTCATGACCTCGCCACCTTCTCGGTTTGGCAAGCTCAGGTGGATGTCTGCAAAGGCTTTCTCGAGATCCTCCAAATCCCCCCGACTCCTTTGAAGGTTAGCGACTTCTTGTGAAGCTTCCGGTGATTCGGGGTTTTCGTCTATATCTACTCGCCGTCGAGTCAACAGTTGTCTTAGCCCTTTGAGCAACTTAGGGCTGGCCTGCAGCATGGTCTGAAACGACACCGACACCATGGTTCGTAGTAGCTTGCTAAGGGTGTCATCGATCTCAGGCATGGTTAAAATCTAGATTTGGTACCTAAACTTCTTTTTAGCGGCGGTAACTTTGTCCGTAGGCTCCTCTTCTCTAGGTTTCCCATAGACTTTCTCTGGTTATCTGGCCTCAGGCTCTGCCTGGGGTACGGAGCTTCCAACTACCTCCTCCATCACGGTGTCACAAATAATCCTTCTACAAGCCGTCCCTAGCCGAGTAGTCGCGTTCACCCTATCACGTCTGTCGTTTTCCAAAATGAAGTTGACCTGTGGCCCGCGGCCCCGAAGTTGATCCCAAATGATGTCGACCACCGACTCAGCTTCTACGACTGCTATCTCTAGCTCATTGACTATGATAATGACTCGCCTCATCCCCCCTGGCGAGTTCCAATTCACCCGTTCTCCCTGTGGTCCGAATATCTCTCCCTTTAATGACCTGGTACATCTTCTTTTTAATATATCATGGTTGAGTTTTGGACATGCGCGTACATAATGTCCCATCGTGGTGCAGTACTTGTATTGCTCGTTAGCAGGATCTCTCCGTCCGAATCCCCGATTGGCTACACCTCGCGGAACTACAGCTTCCTGGGAGGGAGGGCGGGTCGGGATACTTGCGCCTGCATAACCAGTAGCGCGTTCTCCACCCTTTCAATCTTGTTGTCGACTCCGTGCACCCGTTCATGCAGACTTTCAATCCCCTTTTTTACCTTGTCGCCTGCCCTACCATTCACATCTATAACTTCCCCTTCCTTGAGCAAGGCTAATGTCTCGGTCACTACAGTCTTTTCGGCCAGATCTGTTACCGAACTGAAATCAACATCCCTGGTGTTTACGAATTTGCTCGTCTGTTGGTAAGCCGACAGAATCTTGTCCTTGTCGAACTCGAAGAACTGCCTGAGGAAGTACTTACTCATTATCCGGTCCGTAACCCCGGGGATCCTTAGGGCTACCAGGGTAAACTCCCGTAGGAAGTCGTTGTACGTTGCGAAGTTCTTCCTTTGAACTGCCGCTAAATCGGCCTCCGTAGCCATTTTCTCTGTTGCCAGGTATTTCCTCAGCATCACATCCCGGGTTTCCTTCCAGGATCGACTCGCAGCTACGATGGTCATTATGTCCCGCCCCAAGCTCAAAGACACATGCTGTTCCAGGTGGTCCATCATTTCTTCTCCGGTCCATTTCAACAATGCAGCCTGATTCTCGTAATCTAGCAAGAATTTCGTGATGTTCGCTCCGTCAAACGTCAACTTTTTCTTAGCATCCGTCAGGTAACCTTGATTTTTGTTCAGTGCTCGCGCGAAGGACGATACTATCTTCCTAAGACCGCCTTCGGAGCTACTGGCCTCGCCCGCCATACTGGTATCTTGCCCTTCCTTGCCGGCCTTCTGCCCCTCCCTAGTCTTTGCATTTCCTTCCGGTTCAAACCATCCCAACACCCTTTCCCTAAGGCTCCATAGTCCTTCATATCCTCGTGTTACTGCTGGTGCGGTTGGCAGACGGCTAACCCTACTATCTATGGCTGGTGGGTTCGTAGCTTTCTCCGCCTCCATCCCCGGGAGTTCTCTCTCTCCTTCCTTCTTTTGCTCGGTCTTCCCCCACGATCACTACCCTTATCCCCTTGACCAATTCTGCCTCGGCCGGTCCTCCGTTCGTCCCACGGTTCTTCCTGCGAAGGACCTTCTTCGTTCCCAGCCATCATTTCCTCAATCAATCTTGCCTTCTACTCTGCGTTTTTTTTTTCTATTTCCTCTAGTTTGCGCCTTGCATCCGTGACCCTCACTTTCTTAAACACAATTCCCTCTGAATTCCGGGGGCTTGTCCTATCCTTATTTCTGCCGTCCTTGGTTTCCTAAGTCCTTTGCCTGCTTCCTCCGGCTTTCCCTGAGCTTTCCCTTGAGGAGATTTCCTTCCGGTTCCCTTTGGTACCATTCGGATTTATCGATTCTCTGTCTTTCTGCCCCTCGTCGCTTTGTACGGCACTGCCTCCTAAGCGTGGTCCTCCTTCGCTCCTACGGTTATCCGTTTCATCTTCCGTTGCCATTTTGCCTAGATCTACAAAACCAAAGGATTCCCCAGGACACATGCGGCGCGATGTATTTAGGTTCCATAGGTTCCGACTTCGTTGGCTTATCTTTATTCGGATAATAGCCTTCTCCCCATTTCCGTTCCCCGATTGTTTTCCTAGGAAGGGGCCGCGACAGACCCCGCCGCCCTACCGAGCTGAGGAACACGACTTTGTGCCATTTATCACAGACTCGTTTAGAGTGCCCCTGTTTCGTCGGCCGGTGCGTAAGAGTCCTGATTAGGCATCCTGATAGGGAAAGTTTCCCGACAGTATTCCCCCTTTCGACCTCCCGGGTCATGGCAACCATTAGGCGTCTACCCTCCCCTCCTTTGTTTTCTAGCTGGTTTTGATTGCTCGGGTCCGAGGTCCTTTCCTATTTCCGTAGCGGGCTTATACTTACTTTACCCCATTGGCCCGCCCGGGGCGCTAGTCCCGTTCTCGCTCTCGTGGCCCTTCCGGTTCGGTAGGCTCCTCGAATAGTTGAGCCACCCCCGCTATATAACTCTCTCCTATCTCGATTGCCCTCTGGATTATGTGTTCGTATTCCGCCTAGGCTAGCCGTGGCAACCCTAATATCAAGATATGGATAACTTCCAGTAAATTCATGGGCCGTGTTTCCCTAGAACGACCCATGTTCTACAACAACGTCAAAGAACATCCTGATGGTCTGGAAGGGGAAGTGGTCTACCCAGATTATTGCCGAGTCTGCCAACTCCTGCGCCCTTGCGAGGCTCCCGAAGATGAGGTCTATCATAAATCGTGGGACCCGACACCTCAACGACGTGGTTGGTGCCCTGAATTCCCTTCAGCCTTCCATTTCCACCCTGGTTAGTAAGTCCACGTTTCTTCTACCCCCTGACGGATTGTCCTATCCGCGTCAACACCCGGGCCGCCCTCTGAAAGACGGGAACCAGCTCGTGGCCTTGTGTTATTCCTATCCCCAGCGAGTGCCAACCAACCTCGGGTAGGTATAGGACCCCGGTTACCTCCAAATTGGAAAACAGATCATCCCCAGACCCTCGGTTGAGTCTCATCCTTGTCCACCGACATTCCACCAACATGAAGGCGCTGTCTCTTCATAGTGTCACGGCCCGCCATTCTACGTCGAATCCCCGAAAGTTGGAATTTGACGGGAGGGACACTGCCCATCGCCCGCCGTTATTTAAGGGCGGTCCGAGGTACCGGGGCTGGCGTTCCATTCGCACACGTCTTGCTGCCATTGATGTCTTGGCGATTCCCTGCATAGTCCACATAGAAAGGATTACAGCCGATCCTCAGCAAACGTCCACCTACTGCCCCCTTACCCTTTATGTTCTCATTTTTCTTCTCTGGTTCCAACTATCCTTCCATATCCCCAGGAGCAGCAACCTCCGCTGACTGCTCGTACACCCGGTAAAGGTCATCTATGTAGGTCTCGCCCCGACCTACTTCCCGCCTGATGACTCCCCACATGGCCTCATCACTTATTTGTGAAATCCCTGGCCTAGTATTTACTGCTGTCCGTAGTATGGAAAACACCTCGTGCCCTTGTTCGTCTTCAAAATGTCCCATCTCTAGGAAGGCCCGGTAGTATTCCCGATACATTAATGCTTCGTCAAAATTTAGCCTAGTTATGGCAGCTACCACGTGCTGCAGTCGCTCTATGCCTCCCATTCGTCTTAGTAAAAAGGGTAGTAAAAAGGGTGGTAGACTCATTCGCATGACCTCATTCGGCAACCTCAAGTCCACTGCCGCGACAACTTTTACCTCAGCCGTCACGTCATCTCGTTCTGGATCCGCAAACTCAAACCCCTTCCGCCAGGTTATTTGCCACGCTCCTTCGAACATTCGCATGGGGTCATCCCCGGAAGCCAAGGCAATCCGAAAGGTCCGCCATCCTTCGTCCGACAAGTGTAAGGATCCTGTCGCATGTACGCGCCCTGGGAGGTCCAAATTTATACCCCCGAACTCCCCTCTCGCACGCCATTCCAGCTCTACTACTAGGTACACCGTGTCTTCCACCAACGCTACCCCCACCCTATCCATTACCGGGTTACTTACCACATTTCTTGCCGGCAAGCTTATTTCGACCCTACCCCCTGATGCTCTTGGTGGTAGGATCACACGAGGCCTATCCTCCCAGAATGTTATTCGCCAGACCATCTTGCAACGTCTCCTCTCTTGCTCCCTTAGTTCGACTGATGCACCCACCGAGATTGTTGATACCTCCCCCTTGTTTTGACCCCCTCGCATCCCCTGCTAACTAATGTACACGACCCTTTCTTATGTTACACCCTTAATTCACATGCATCCTCCATACTCCGACCTCCCCGCGGTGTTCGATTCCTCGGCCCTTTTTAATCGAACCACAATACCTCAAACAGTTTAAAAAGTTAACGTCATTCACATACGATGGAGCGGCCGCCGCCTCCCGGCTGACTATGGCGTCCCAAGCCTCCGCGTCTACCTTTAGGCAGTCGTACTTTCCTATCCTTAGGACGGTGAGGATCTCGCCGACTTTATCTCCGTAGAAGGGCCCATTTTTTAACGAGATCCTATAAAACTCCTCAGTCAGCCAGACACACTCTATATATGCACTTCTTTCATGGAGTCGGCTACTTCTACACTGTGCTAAAAAACCCCAAACCACTCGGCTACGAACGCAGGCACCCAAATCGTTGTTCGTGGGCTGGGAGGCTTGAGTACCTTCCATCCTCCCATTACAACTCTGCTACTAACTTCGTTCCATCCCTCGTTGGCGAACCTCTTGCCCTCTTTTCGGGTTCGGGCCTCTGCGTCCCCTAGAAGCCACATTGGATTCTGTCCCATTGCTAACATAGTGCAAAATAGGCGTCACCCGTCCTCGGAAAGAACGACCGTCCCGACTGGTTCTAGTTTGCCTTCCGCTATCTCATCCCAGCCTTCCTCTTCCCTTACTGGGTTCCAAATCCGCTCTATCCATACATATGATAGCCCTCGGGCCACCTCAAACCCAACCCAGTCGCATGTGGTCCTCCACTCGTTTTCTGCCGGTATAGGCATTTCTATTCCTCCTCTAAGTCACCTTGGTTCCCATCCCTTGAAGGTGTATTCCATCATCCTTTCCTCTCTAGTCATCTTTCTCCTTCCTGCACAATACCAGGTCACCCGTTCCCGCTAGGTCAAGTCACCCTCCTTAGAAGTCTCAGTCGTCTATCTCATCATCTTCGTCCTCATCACTGAAGTCGTCCTCTTCGTTGTAGAACAACTCTCTCACCCCTTCCAGAAATGTCTCCCCTATTGCCACATTTCTATAGACTATCCCCCAATGCACGGAGCTAGAGACAAAGACATTGTCTACGCTAAGGATGTTTAGTATCTCGGCCAGCTCGTCCGCCCAGTTTCCCTCAAACGGCCCCATTTCTCCCGACAACCGAAATAAGTCTTGCCTAGCGCACTGGTATAGTCTGAGGTTCGTCATGGACTGACATATCCGTACCCGGGTTCCGAAAAGCGCTTCCACCAGGAAGGGAGGCAGCCCACATCACATGGTTCTGACGGGTCGCCTCATGCTTGCTCTATCCCAAAGTTTCACCCGCACATCTACCCTTTCCATTTCCATTTCCCTCCGTTGACACGCAGCCCATACAACCTCCACTTCTGCCTTCCTAAACAACTCGTCCGGCGTATTTCCGCGTACCAAGTCTATGACCATAGCATTCTCCCTGTCTTGCGACAAGTAGACCCACCCCCGGGCTTCCACTGTCCCTCGAAACTCTAGATCCATTAAGCTCGGCGACAACCTCGTCAAGCTGACATTAGCCCATACCGTCTCTATCCACAGGAACGCGTCCTCCCCTTCCAGCATTACGGTTTGATATGCCGGTTCAAGGTCCGTCCACGTCCCATCTTCTGGAAGGACAACCGACACCCCATCCTTTACATCTACTGATATTTCTGGGCCGCTGGTATATATCGGGGAAGACAATCATCGAGCCATCTTGTTTCCATCACTCGACCCCTGTTTTCATAAGAGAGTGTCAAACGGTCCTTCTGGTCAGGTCAACCATCGTCGTAGATGAAAATTATTTCAGACCCCTCATCAAGGTCTCCCTAATTTACCTCCCCATTCCTAAGTACCTCCTTTCCATAGTACCCTTGGTCGACCATCTATTTCCCCACATTCTTTCTCTTGGTTCCATTCTAACTGACCTCTATCCTCCTTCCTTGCGATCATCTCTCACTCGTGTAGACTTAGGCGGGAGGGGGAATAAACTTATTAGAAATATGCCCCGTCCAACAATCCAAACTCACTCAATCTTTACAGAGGGGGAACACAAAAAAAAATTCCGACAATCTCACATACGGGCCAGTCATCTCCTCACCAACCTTTTCCCAATATGGTCTCTCCGCTGGTACTATCGGTAGAGTTTTATTCCATACCTCAAGCGCAGCTCAACCGTCGCGAGCGCGGTACCCAAGCTCCGCCAAGGAGTTGACCCTTTCCTTTGCCCATAATACCCCATCCCATCTTGCCGCTTTTGCACATCCATACCGACGGTGAGGGTTATCCTGTGTGCCTAAATTTAGGGACAAAAATCAGTCGTCCGGGCATTCAGTTCCATCGGTCCGACAAGAATCATCCTTTCCCAAACCATCCTACGAGAAGCTACTAATCGTCTCCGAGGTTCCTTCCTTGCCCGCATGCAGTGGTACTCCCCCCGCCAGCCAACAGGCTAAGCCCCGCCTGAGCAGACGTTTCGCACCCCGCCCGACAGATCATCGAGCCAAGCTCGTCACCACTCGAACGGGAATGCTACTAATCAACCGGCGTGACAAATTTCCGTGAGACAGCTCGGTGGCCCGACCTCCACATACTCACATCTGGCAACCTCAAAAGAGAGCGACGTTTCGCAACCCGCACCGGCCGATCCAGACGCATTCTTTCCTTCCGAACGTCAGGACGCTAAAATCCCATCATGCAAACACAAGTCCCAAGTGGGACACACATAATACAAGTGTCTTTCCCTTGGTGCACGCAACGCTTCCTACCCATAGCTCCCAATTTTATCTCAGGACAATGAGTGTCATTTCCCCGATTTTCATACATAGTGATTGGTTCCTTCTCGTGAGAGTCTTCAAAGGTGAGCTAGTTTTCCTTGGAGTCTAGCAACTCCCTTCATTCCTTTTCTCTTAATTTGTCTGTCCTTTTATAGGGAGGGATTGTTCCTTCTTGATGACCCGTTGTGTTCATGTTGGTTCCTTCAAGCATTTCAAAAGTGCAAAGTGTATGAACCCTCTGGGCTCAAAGAAGAAGATAGAAGGGCACCCATTCGGTCGGATCACTCCGCCGCGGGATTTTCATCGGAACCCGGCCGAAGCCGGAGGACCAACCGCCTGCCAGGTAACCGGAGCCCTTCTTTCATACGAAGAGGAAGGGACGACCTGCGACTTGCCCAAGGCTTCCCCGGACTGGCGAACACCAGCACCGGACGAAGGAGGGCCAGAGCCATTCCATAAGGGGATGGCTAATCAAGTGCATAACATGCATGTTATACCTCCAGGCCTGGCCATGTCATGCGCCCAACCACCCTCAAATCTGATTCTCACAAGGGAAAAAACACTTACAAGTCCATTTTCCTTATCTTGGGTTGTGTACACGTCGATGCATTGGGCGCCCCCTTCGGAATCGCAAGGGTCAGTTTAACCCCATAAACAGCACCTCCACCATTTTTGTAAGGCCAAACCCCGGTAGACAACGAAAAATTTTCCTAGAATTAAATAATCATTCTATAGGAAAATTACAATCTAAATTTTAAATTTTCATTCTATCTTAAAAAATGTCATTCCAATTTTAAAAATTTTCATCTTACTTGCAAACTTTCATTCCAAGAATAGGGTATCCCTTCTAATTTGGACTGCATGCTAGAGATGGAATGAAAGTCTAGATGAGTTCATGAAATATTTTAATTGGATTATCATTGTAAGTAAGGATTTTCAGTCATAAATAGGTTAATCCAATCTAAATTAGAAGATATTTATTGTAGTGGAATGAAAATTTAATTAAAAAATTTCATAAACTCGTTCAGACTTCCATTGCATCTTGAACAAATAGAAGTAGTTGAAAG
>BFEA01000232.1:1746474-1765508 GCA_003427395.1 Chara braunii
GAGAGAGAGAGAGAGAGAGAGAGAGAGAGAGAGAGAGAGAGAACAAAATCAAATGATTCTACGGCTAGAACATGGAAATATACATTGCGCACATGCACCCAGCACACCAGACGTGTGCAGCGCAGCACCTGGTGCGGGGGCGCGCACCCTGGGTCCGCGCAGCGCACCACACCCTGGGTCCGCGCACAGCGCACAGTGCCCCTCAAGTATGGTAGGGACTGATTTAATTCTCCGCTGTAAATTTGTAAAGTGCACCGCGCAGCGCACAGTGCCCCGCAAGTATGGTAGGGACTGATTTAATTCTCCGCTATAAATTTGTAATTTATTTTGTAATTTACTGTGAAAATATTTCCCATTTAGAATTTTATTTGAAAGCCCACGTCCAGTTTGTTACAAAGATACGTGGAAATTTGTCCGTTTTTGCTGATCTCATGGGGAAGGTCTGAAATCTGCTGTATTTCCGAAGTAAATAGTCCCTATCTGTGCGGAAACTAATAGCTTAGCATAGGCTATTGAGTAGATAGTACTATTAATTCGAAGGAAAACAGGCGCCGGTAGTACCCTTGGATTTCCTATTCCGCGGAAAATCCTGGTTATCTGCTGCCGGCTAAGGCCTGCACTATTACGCTCGGAATTTCTTGGCGGGACAATCAATTGTAAGCCGAGTTCAAATTCTAATGCTGCCGATGCGTAACTGAACGACGCAGCGGATTTGGACGACGTGTGGGACTACGCTGGTAGCTAGTTGAATGGTATAACGGGAGGGCAAGGCCGTTGGCCCTCTATTCTCAGTTGCTTGGTCGGAAAGGCTGGTGGTGCCGCAAGGCGGATCTGGGTAGAAGCCCCCTGAGGAGTGCCAGGAGCGCAGCCTGGCCGAAAAGCGTCGGGGAAATGGTGCGTTTTCTGAGAGCTGTACATGCTGAGAAGAAATGTAAATCTGTTGATGCGTGTACGAGAAGCAGTCTATGGCCACTGTTTTCACTATCCGTCTTTCAGAGGTGCTATGATCAGGGCAGCTAAGATACATGTGTTAGCAAGACAAGGAATCAGACGTCCTACTAACTGACGGCAACATCAGAGTGCACTCGTTACAAGACTTTGCCTTTTTTTTTCTTTTTTTTTAAGTAAGCTACATTCTTCTCTCAATTTCACGTCAATCTACCTACCTACCACTACTCCTAATTTTAGGCATACGGGGACCCCCGTAGCAGCCAAAGCCATGTTCACGAGAGACCATGCGGGGGCTGCTCCCGACCTTGCCTTCTTTTCCAGGAAGAGGGCAAAGAGAGCGGTCCTCGCGTCGAGCCTGCACACCGATGTTTTCTTTTGATAATTCCTCTCTTGCAAAGATTACGGCCTTAACTAAGGAAGCTCGCCTCTCTACGTTCGCCACATTGGCCAGAGGAGAGTGGGGTGATTGACTTCTCACAGTCTAATCCGACATGCCCTATGGAAAAGAATCTAGGAACTACTGATTGAAGCAAGCGAGGCATGTATACTAGCATCGGGATAAGAAATTGGGATTTATGCGGATTATAGCTGCCAAAATGTCAGACCATGCTGGTGCTATGTTCATCTATGTAGGCGGTACCTCTTGAACGAAGGATATCTTGCTGGCTGCTAAACATTTTTTTTAAGTTCAGGGCAGTCCAATTAGCATTCAATTTCGATTCTCTTTCCTCTTCGCTGGAATTTGCGTCGAAATTTCGTCCAAACTTTCACTCTGACAAGTGACTTCAGAAACTGCACTCAACCCATGAGTTCAGTTCGCCGCATTTAGCTTGTAATTTCGGAAATACGTCAGCAAAATGGGCTTCTTTATTTTCTGCTGTGTTTTTGTGCATCCCATTGATCTCGAGATCTACGATAGGCGCAATTTCCCAAATGATGACAAGATTAAAATTTTGGAATTTTTTCTTCGATTGCCTGCAAGTCCCGCTGAAAGGGACTGCGAAGGAATTTCAGTCTTCCCATTTTCTTATCTTTCCTTTCACAATGATTTCCTGGGGGAGAAGTTCGTCTTCGCGGTTATCTTTGAATAGGAAAGGAATTCGATTGGAGCATGTTTGGAAGAAGCCGACGCGACGCAGGGCGCCGAAGACTTCGCACAACGGAATTTTCGCACGAAGTACGACACGATTTGCCTCATTGGTGTCTGGAATTCTTTCTCATAGAACTCTTCTTCTGTTTATTCTCCTTCCTTTCAGACAAGGTCGGCGCAAGGGAAGGAGCCCGGGAATTGCACGATGGGAATCCGGCACAGTTCCCTTATACCGATTGGAATTCTAGGAGAGTACGATCTCGTCTTTCCGAAGCAAGGGTAGGGTGAAGTGTTCATGCACGTAATCTGCTTTGGTTTCAAGGCGCGCAGGGCTACGGGTGGACTAGAATACGTACAGTGAGTAGATGGACTGAAGGGAGGAAACACGTATCTGGATTTGGGGAATTTTGGGGTCCCCGGGGATAGAGGGATTGACTTACTCTTTTGTGAGCAGAAGCACGTGGTGAGATGTCGGATGACGCCTTCGATTGGTGCGTGTGCGAACAAGCATTTGAACTGAATCAGGGAGGGTCTGGGTTAATATAGTCGTACATAATCTCTCTAAAACGTAGAACCCCTCTATGCACACCTGAAAATCCCAAAGATGGAAGGAAGAAGAAGTGGATGGGAACTTAAGAGCAAGAGAGGGAGTAGACGTAAATCCTCTTACACTTCGCAATTGGTTGCTCAAGTATCTCGTGAAGCCAACTGAGGAGTCTGCGGGTACCCTTCCAGCTAAAGTCGTTGGGGCATGACTTCCGGATATAGTTTTTCGGAATTTGGCATCGGTATTTGAACCTGTGCGAACTTCTGAAGCTATTGCTACGTTTCGTGAACCACATTACTCCAGGTGCCGGTGTGGCCAATGTCGCATTCTTTGAGTTTGAGATCTTACACAATTCAGTTGTAGCAAAATCATTGGTCTACAGTATCTCTACTGCTAAGGATAGAAGAGAAAGCATAAACGCTACACTAACAACATATTCCCTTCAGCGAACTTTCCAAGGGGTGAAGTGTTCCTGCACGTAATCTGCTTTGGGGAAATTGCGCCTTGCATACTGGGAACTGTATATGCGAAGAAGTAATGCATATTTATCGATGTTTGTACGAGAAGCAGTCTATGGCCACTGTTTTCACTATTTCCAAGGGGGGAATTTTCTGCAAGATAGAACCATAAGGATAATGAATGATGAGCTCGATTGCCATTTAGGGAAAAACGAGTCATGCACGCCAAATTATGCAGATAATACACAAGCAGATAATGGAGTTGTGAACCTGTTTGCGAGTCGTCAAAGCGTCCTTGTTGGGATTGTGCCGCCTGAGGTTTTCTTCTGTCTGTTCTGCGTTCTTCAATTTCAGTGGAGACTCCGAAGTATTGCCTGTTCCAAATCCACATTCATCATAAATGCCCGATGACTGAAGGACGGTTGTTGAAGGAGACAAAGCCTGACTGTGTCGATTTCCAATGGTTTGCTGCCTTTTGCATGCATTCACATCTTCATGACCATCGCGAGATTTCTATAAAAAGAGCATACACATGAACAACACAGATCATAATGTCATTCAAAGTGAACATTTGTATCCCCGAGACCAGCTACCCAACCCTGCCCAGCCCAGCCCAGCCGAGCTTAGACCAAGTTGAGTGGAAGGAAGAAAGAGAGAGAGAGAGGGGGGGAGAGAGAGAGAGATGGATAGAGAGAGGGGGGGGAGAGGGGGGGAGCGAGGGACGGAGAAACAAAGATAGAGAGACAGGAAGCGATGGAGAGGGAGAGACGAAGAAAGAGAGAACCCAAGAGAGAGAGTAAGGGAGGTAGAGAGGGGTAGAGATAACGAGAGAGAGAGAGAGAGAGAGAGAGAGAGAGAGAGAGAGAGAGAGAGAGAGAGAGAGAGAGAGAGAGAGAGAGAGAGAGAGAGAGGTAAGGGGGGAAGAGAGACAGAGTTCAAGGAAGAGACTGGGGAAGAGAGCTAGAGAGACTGACACAGAGACAAACAGAGGGAGGAATTGAGAGAGAGGGGGGGACGGGGGGAGCAAAAGCGGGCGGGGCAAGAGGAACAGAGAGAGGGGGGCGGGAAAAAGAGCGAGGAAGAGAGAGGGGCGGGGGAGAGCAAAAGATAGGGAACTGTGAGGGGAAGAGAGAGCAAGAGAAACTTCTCAACATCAACTTTCACTTCGGTAACGCATATCAAGGCCTCGCCGGACGGCACAAGAAACGAAACGAAACGAAACGACCATCGAACTCGCGGGGCTTCGGGAGCCCCTAAATCATCGTTTCGTTTCGTTTATGGTCGACGGCCTTGAGATATCATCATTAAGCTGACCGGTCCCAGGCAATTCAGAAATAGTTGGTTTTAATCCAGCGGCCTAGCTCAGTTGGTAAGGCGCGCAAGTGTGAGGAACGAGCCCTCAAGTAGCCCTATCAGACATCACATTGTTCTGGGCGAAGGCCCCAGCAAGCCAAGCACCCGCCCTATGTGAAGGCGGGCCTGAATATTCGTCAAAGGCAGAATTCGACATTTCCATATGGGGTATTCAGGCTCTCGCAGCACGCCAGTTGGTTGGGAAGACGCGTGAGCCTCTCAATGCTGCGGCATACAGTTGGCCCAGGCCTTGACAGTTGCGCCTGGGCACATGTACACAAAGCAGGGCCGATACATTGGGAAGCAGGCCTTCGGCCTTTGACAAAAGCAGTAGTGCCAATGCACCTGCCCGGGCACCCTGCACAGATGCCGCAAACAGCCCAAGTCTGGAAGACTCAGGCCGTGCCCAACTGAAAAGGGCCCAGGCCCTCAACTGTAAGTCTCGGGCCTGGGCACAGGGTCTGAGGCCCAACCGGAAGCTACTGGAAGCTTCCAGCCAGGCCACATGCAGCATCAAGCAGGCTGACACTTCCATAAAGGAAGTGAGGCAGCCGAGGCCAGGCACACTGGCCAGCGCTGGCAATGCGGAAGTGCTGCTGCGCTTCTGCTTGATGCTGCGCTAATGCCAGGGGCGCTGACGGAGCGCTAGGTGGTGAGAGGGGTGCTGCAGGGCAGCGGGGCGCAGGCGGCCATAGCCGGGCTGCTAGGCRCCAGGGGGTACAGCKGATGATCGGGTGGTCTTCAGGGAGAGAGGCGCTGTGTGGGGTAATCAAGGTCTGATCGACGGTGACAAGATACGTACCAGCATCAAGCAGAAGCGCAGCAGCACGTCCGCATTGCCAGCGCTGGCCAGTGTCGCTGACGGAGCGCTAGGTGGTGAGAGGGGTGCTGCAGGGCAGCGGGGCGCAGGCGGCCATAGCCGGGCTGCTAGGCGCCAGGGGGTACAGCGGATGATCGGGTGGTCTTCAGGGAGAGAGGCGCTGTGTGGGGTAATCAAGGTCTGATTGAGGGTGACGAGATACGTACCTGGTACATGAAGAGAGGTCGCTGATGGTGTTGACAGTCATGTACATTGGTCTTCGTGAGCCGAAGTGATCCTGTTGTGTGAACCAGCTGTAGAGTAGGATAGTGTGGTAGAGTAGGCTGGGCGCTGTGCGCCAGACAGAGAGAGCGACTCTGGACACTGTGTTGGTGTGGCCTACGGGCTTGGACATTGGCTCAATACTTCATTGTATTGCTCTTTATGGATGGTTTTCTCGGTGCATTTGTACTCTCTACTTGGGATACTACTACTTGCTCAGCTGTGTGATTTCGCAACTTGGTTTTATGTATATCGCTCACTCTCATATTCCTTGCACAAGTGGCATTCAGGAGGTCTTGGGTTCAATCCCCATTGGCCTCATGTACCTTCCTGGGCATGCTTGGGGCCCGCCACCTAGAGATAACACGTTGGTCCCCCCAATTGGCATTAAAAAGCAGTCTCTGCTGATGTTCATAGGGGGAGGGGTAATCGGGGAGGCGCAGTGACTGGCCACTCAGATGATGCTCGGTCCCTCTGCCACCGGCTGTCCCCTGGCCGGTGTCCCCCCGTTGGGGGTTCCCTGAAGGCAATCAAGGCCACCCTGGGCTGGTTAGTCGGATGATAATACCTCAAGGCCATCCCCCTTTAAAAAAAAAAAAAAAAAAAAAAAAAAGTTGGTTTTACAACTTTACTCATCAAGTTCCATTATCTGTATTTGAACACGGGTCTGTATTTTCAACAGTTCATGGGTGTACCCACTGAACTAGGCTCTTGGGTCCTGACAGCAGGTTCGCACTGCCTCGCGGGAGCGACGAGATCTGGCATGTAGCAAGGTCCACCCAGGAGCACAGTTGCGAGTTCTGGCATGCGCTAAGGTCCAAAATTTTGGACGCACGGACTTCCCAGACTCGCGGTGATTCACAGCACCTCCACCAGCCATTGAGAGTACCTGCGAGTTCTCGTGAGTTGCAGGCGGGTACGAAAGGGGCACGTGCGCAGGCTCGCGAACTTGAACTCTGACAGCATTCGCGACTTTCTCCTGACAGGTTTCGTGTGGTCACTGTGCGGCGAGGTGTTCACGAAACGAAGTACTTTTTTTTTCGTTTCATGTACTGTCCGGCGAGCCCCAATATCAGCGGACGAGAGCGGAAAATCCCTTTCCTTTTTTTTTTTTTTTTTTTTTGAAACTTTGAGCTGTGGATACCAGTTCAGGAGGTCTTGGGTTCAATCCCCATGGGCCTCATGTACCTTCCTGGGCAAGTTTGGTGCCTGCCAGCTAGAGATAGGTCGTTGGTCCACCTGAGTGGCAGCTGCCGCCTGGCCCCTGGCCGGTATTGCCCGCCTGCTGAAGCAGGTATCTTGCTGGTGGGTGCAGCTCCCGCATGTTCGCTGGTTGAACACAGTTGTGGCTGCTACGGGGTTCCCCATAATACTACAATGATAATAAAAGGGGCCTGGAAGGCCGTGCTGTCCAGATTTGACAGGTAATTGGATTGGTTGGGCTTAAAAGAATTAGCCTTTAAAAAATAAAAAAATAATAAAAAAGCACTTAGGGAGGTGGTAAGAGCAGCCTCCCAAAGTGGCTCCCCGGTTGAAGGGTCCATCTACTGGGGGGGAGCTGTACCTGCTGGACCAGCGTCCCTCATATTACATGACAAAACAATGACTGCCAAATATTCAGACAACTGACATATGTTGGCAGAATTTGCTGTCCTTTCTGTCACCTGTCCACCCCTATGAAATGCGTCATTTGTGAAACAAATGGTGAGTCATTGGTGGACATTAATGAGGATAAACTGACAGATTCAGAAAGCAGAACATAAATGAGGATAAACTGAGGTAGGGAACCCACAGGTCGGCAGCAAGGAAAGCGGTCACAGAGGCCGACCAGCCGACAGGCCACCGCCAAAAAACAGGGTGTGAAAGAGGGGGCTCCACCACCACCCGGGGTTTATATTTATTTTTAACCCACATCCGAGTCTACGATGGAGCGCACTGCCGACACCGTGTACCGACGTGCTTGCCATCCGTGGATTCGAGCTAATTACTTTATAGAGCTCTTGACTAACTTAGAATGTTGTCGTCGCATTCCTGCGGGACTTCCTCCATTTAGTCAACACTCCAACCACCGCGGTTGGAGGTCAGTACTAATCCCCATTGTTCTGGCATGCACCGTGACAACGTGCGTAGCTATTTTGACAAAAAATATGTATCCATACCTTTCGGCCTCAATGGTTGAGGAATTCCATCTCAAAGGGACAGTAAATGTACACTCAGTTCAGACCGGCTCCGTTAACTCTGCTGTACAGCAGGGCGCCGAGCCTGCATGGACCAAAGGAAAGTCCAATGGCGCACCCCCCCCTTTTGCTGTAGGAGAGTCAGTTGGATCAGACTAGGAATAGTCCGCACACAAGACAAATCTAGTATACTACCGAGGGTCATGAGTGGAGGGAGTCTGGCACACCGTGGAAATTAGCAGGTGTCTGGTACACCATGGAGGGTCGGGACACCGCGCCCTCCGACAATGTTGTATTAATGCTCCTACTCATTCCTACACTGGTAGTGCTCGAGTTTGCATTCACATTCTTGATGACATTCACTCTCGTTTTTTTGTCGCGCTCGTGATCTTGCTTGCCTTCTCATTCACTTTTGTAGCTTCCCCTCTTCCTCTAACTCAAACCTACCTCACAATTATGCTTGATATTGCACTCTCATACCCTGACTTTGTTTGCTGCATGCCGCAATTAGTTCCTAATGACTAGGCTTGTAAATTTGGCAAATTCATGTCTGTTAAAAAAAGACATACAAATAATAATAACTAATAATCTAAAATTTTAAGATGTCATATCCTGTCTTGTGATGCCTTCGCATTTGCTTTCGTAGCTTCCCGACTCCCTCGAACTCAAGTCCAGTTCACGGTTCTGCTTGATTTCCCCTCCGCGAGCACTCTAATACCCTGACTTTGTTTGCTGCATGCCGCAATTAGTTCTTAATGATTGGGCTTCTCAATTCGGGGAAGATTCATGCATGTTAGAAAGAGACAAATACAAGTAATAATAACAAATAGTCTCAAATTTTAAGATATTATATCCCGTCCTATGATGTTATTAGTAGTGATGATGAACTTGGACGTGACTTTGCCCCGTATTACGAGGCTCGTTCAATAGTTCGAATTTAATTCCGATTCATTTTATTTTATTTGATTTTATTTGATTTTACTTGATTTTACTTCATTTTTATTTTTTTAAAATTTTTGCTGCTTTTGATGTATCTTTCCATGTTTTAGCGGAAGATTCATTCATTGTTCGATTGGTTTGGGGAACAATGCCCCTCGCACTAGGCGCTCCCGTAGGTTGCACTAAATAGGCGTATGCTTCCTTTACACCTACCATTGAACCACCCGTAAATTTCAAGTGGTATTCAGGGAAAGACCTTCTGCTCAATCTAGAGGTAAAATATAAGGTAACTGTTTAAAAGAAAAATCATCAAAAAGAAAAAGAAAAAACCTGAAGTAGTTCTAACGTGCCGAGTGTGAGCAATTGTCAGACTCCTGATACAGGGAGGGGTCAAAATTCGTTACTAACCACTTCACTCCTATTCTACTGCTCGCGGGCTCAAGCCCCGACAAACCGATGGCGGGGTGAGATAGTGGTCCTCATTGTGAGTTTCCTACCAAAAGGAGTTCGCTCAGAGGTGGGAAGGATTCACTCAGAGGTGGGATGGACTCGATCCTCGTAGCTTCCGCCTATCGATCTATGCCTAAACCTACTGAGCTAGCTCCTACTTCAGATGGAGTCGAGTATTGGCCTAAAGACCATAAGTCACGTATGAAAACAAAATTAGGTGGAGTTAGCCCGCGCGTAGCCCGGTTGCGCCGGAAATTTAAGTATTTATTATCCAACGATGCCCTTTACTCGATTGGGAAAGAAAATTGAAAATTTCCTTTGGAGAAATTGAGGTGGTCGGGCTGAAATCCTAGGTCCAGTTTCGCTGGTCTGCAAAACGTCCTTGTGAGAACTGTGGGTGGCAAGGTGCGGCCCATGTGTGGCACAGCTGAAACGAAACGTGACCCTGTGGGTCCCCATGGGGCAGCACCGCACAGCGGACTCCTGGAGGGCCCATGGGAGACATGGATAGCATCATTTTCGGAACTTTCTCCCGTTGCCGCAGCGTTTCTCCCTTGTGCCGTCATGGCCGTCTCCAAGAACAATCTTCCCCGTGGGAGTCCGTCGTTGGACCTGTAAGGGTATTTGGCCATGTTTTCGCAGACGACACAGCGCCATTGCGAGCCATTCTATGGGACAAGCCTGACAACAATCAATATCGAATTTAAAGAAAAAGAAAAAAAAAAGAAGAGAGAAAAATAAAAGAAAAGAAAAAAGAAATTGGAAGCGCCGTCTCTTAGATTGCGGCCTTTGCTTAATCGAAAGCTCTGGGGTGATTGTTGTGTTCCATATTTTACGAGTGCACTTATCTGATGACCGTTGAAATTTATTTTCAACTGCTTTATTTAGCTAATTATTGGTCGATTGTTTACCTTATTATACTTTTAACCTTTATTTTTTTATTATTCTTATCTTGTGGATTTGAAAATATCAGTCTCGATTAGAACTCAGGGGCAAAAGTCATCTCCAAACTATACAAGAAGATAGGCCTCTAATACACTCACCTATTCGTCAATGGGTGCTCGCATGGGCTTTTGCTACCTTCACGTTGTTTCATAGGTCGAGATAACGACGCAGATGTGCGAGATGCTCAAGGCGTAGTTGTACGAGTTTGATAATAGTGTCTTACACATGTGGTAAGTGAACATATAAGCGTCGACTATTCTAAGAGCACATAATTATGGTTCATCGTAGTGGTCTCCACGGTTAAAGACCCAGACATTTGAAGGTTTTTTGGATAAGGGAATCCAAGGGTGAAGGGGAAGCCATAGTGGACGCCAGCCTGAACTACAGTAAGTACGACAGGATAGTGAAACTGAAAATTAACGTTTATGGCGGCAAGGAGCAAAATATGAGAGAAGACGCGACAGTACAGAGTGCCATTACTGAGGTCCGAAACCGGGATGAGCGGAGATGTAAGTGAGACGAAGTGACCACTACGTTGCAGGTCATGGTAACGTACCACGAGGAAGAACTTCAATCGAAACAACTGAGCGCGAACAAGCATAGTTGAACCGGGACTCTGAGGCTGATTCCGAAGTTAGTGATGCGGAAACCCAATCCTGGCACGGATGGGCTCAGTGGCAGCAGGATCACCAGCTAACCGAGTCGTGCCCCAAGGGTCAGCTCACGATAGTGAAGGGACTAAGACTGCTAGGCGGTTACGAGCAGTAGGCGCATCCACGATCAGGGTGGTGACGCCAAAGTGTGAGATTGAAGTGACGCATATACGCTATGGAAGTTAGAGTGGCGTAGGAGAGCTGCACGAGTGGCTCCGTTGTTGACGTCAATAGTTTCAAACGAGCTAAGCATGCGGTGATTAAGCCAAGGAACCTGTGAGATGGATACAGGCTGCTAGTGGGAATCACGGTAGTGACTCGTGCATGCCCATGTGGCAGGGTGCACAAAGGGAGACAGGCAAGGACATAAAATAATTTTCACAATTGGCTCAGTTGACGTCAACTGCACCTTTTTCGATTTGTACCCTCTATTCTTGCGAGCACCATCTCCACTGCGATGAGGTGGTCGTGAGCAGGTGATTGAAGTATCAACAATGTTAGAGATGGGTGAGGCGCATCAATAGAAATCATGAGTTATTACTTTGGGTGAGAAGACGCGAAAACTTTTGACCGTGGTTGATATGAAGCCTCATTGTTGACGTCATCAACTCCCACGCACGATCCGCAGAGTTTCTCATTTATTCGTGGCAGTAACTAGTTTGTGATGCACTGGATAATCAACGTGTTTTCACGGTTGAAGTTATCCACGTTGTGAAGTATTTTGTCAAAATCATCAATGTGCATTCCTCCTTTGACGTAGTGCAATGCGAAGGTGATTAATGGTGTTAGTTGCCTGTCTCGATTCCCTAAGGTTTCCGATAGTCTTACTAGTCTAAGTTCACAGTGCAATTACATATTATAGTGAGGTGAAGGAGGACGTGTGAATCGAATCCTAACAAACGTGCATGAAAGGGAAACCTGACTCTCGAGAAAAAAATGTGCATGGTCACCTTGTTGGCGACACCAGTAACCAAGTTGTCATCTTTTCGAACCATCGTATTACTTTATTTTCTGTTATGAAGCGCGTGAAGCAGGGCACCAGAGGGATGCAAGATCATTCAAAAGGGGATGAGCCTAAGACTTACATTAGGGTTCACACATGAAAGTGAGTTCAGTCGACTTCGTCCGTTACAAACGCGATCTGCATCACGATCGTTTTTGGTGTTCTCATAACAATCAAGTAAAGATTGAAACCTAACCAATACTCTAGTAACCGTCATTGTCCGCTTCGTCTCTACTATGATGAGAGTGTCAATGGTGGGGTATTAATTGCGAGCATGGGCATTGTAAGCGTGACCTTGTTGATGTCATCAGTTGTATCATGGTTTCTCTTCCAAGCCTGACTACTGTAGCTCAGACCTTTCATGTGGTGATGAGGCGGGAAGGAAGTACTACCTATGTAAAATATGGATATACTTTGGGTATATCGTATAGTCGTTGAGTTCATGATTTTTCTTGTCCCCATTGCGTGGTACGTGGTGTTGACCGAGATAAGCTATTATATTAGATTTCATGGTCGCCCGTGAGAGAAGTTTTACCTAAATTCTTTTCCATATCCAAGCAACCATTTTCTTTTATCCTTGATCACTCCTTGTCGGTCACCCTGATTAGATGAAGACTTGGTTGAGAAAAATCAATTGAAACAAACGTGTATGAGAGGTGTCAATCAGACGTAGCATAGTGCACACTATGATAAACTCCTCATGGTGCTCGGATCATCAGAGGACTGACTGCAACCTAAAAAACGATGCAATAAATTAAGTGATTGGTTGGTCGACCTCTCGATATCAAGTGAAATGACAGTGACGGAAGTTTGGTGAACATGTAACGAGATCGGAATCAAAAATAAGATTTCGTCTACTCTATTATCTCCGATGAACTCCTTAACTCATTTTCAACCCCTCGTATTCTATTCTCTTGTAACTATTCTAGCGGTGAAGTGAGTGGGGGTAGAGACACTGATCAAAATTTGATAAGCTTGACAATGAGCTCTGAGTACAAAGTCATAAGTTAAGTCCTGACTTCCTAATTTGTAAGTAATATTACTTTTCACGCATGAATACTAGAGGAATATGGTCTCAAAGTCAACCTTAGGCATATGTAGTATTACTCACTTCAATTGAAGTGTGAATGGGCAAAAAAAAAACAGTTTTGAGAGCAATTGTATATCTCATAGCCAAATTCTACTTGACAAGACTAATAAATTATTTTTTTCCCAAACCAAGTTAAAGGTTAATAACTATTGTTGCTTCTCACATGCAAAAAAGAAAGGGTGAATTTATGGGAGGTTAATTATTATTACCCCCTTTACTTGATTAGTATAATGCTTAGGAGTAAATAAATAATGGAGATTTATAGTTGATCAAGAAAGTTGTTGCTATTCTCAGTACAGTAAGATAAGACTGCTTTGTTTGCGTGCAAGTCTCTCGCGAGTTTATCGTATTGTTGAGAGACCACGTGCAGTAGACGAATACAAATTATCGTTGGTAATAATGTGCGTTTTAGTTGAACACCAATTATTGTCAACGATACCCTGTGTGGTATTTGAGTGGAAGTTGTCACAAGTTGCACCTTGTACTCAAATCGTTTGTTTTGATCATTCGTGAGCATTATACTCAAAGTTACAATGTTGAGCACGAACAATTAGATTAATCGAGTCGAACCTGAAATGTCACAAGCTCAAAGTCATCTCTCTCAGTACTGGTCTGACTTTGTCTTCAAATTTGTCTTGGTAAGTGCAATTAAACGCTAAGTCCCAAAATGACATAATGAACAAAGACAGATCCTACACCCAGTATTTTTTTCATCCAATAGAAAAAACCCTGAGTACCTACTCTTAGAACTTTCATACCGAGCATCGAGTACCCTGGTCATGGTCACACAACATACAAGTCGATGTTGTATACAAAAACTTTGAAAAACTCATTTTGAGTAACATCCCGGTGGGATTTGCTCGGAAAAAGGTCAATGGCTCCGTGTGGACTGCACAGGCTATACACGAACAGTTGTACATATCACATTTACTAATTAGTATAGACGATCAATATAAACATTTTATTTAAACAAATCTTCATTTTCAACTGTTTGTTGTATATCATTACTTAATAAGAATTGTGGATAGTTATATCTCACATAATACATGAGTGCAGGTTATAGCTCGTATTACTATTAACTTTAATTTTATTTAATTTATATTATTAAACTTGAAAAAAGATTAATTGTACGGCTTGAGTTCGCACAACATCACTGCTCAACACACGAGCAGCAGAGTAACTCATTAATATTCTGCGCAATACACATATAAGGGTGACTTTTTGTAGCGCCCCTGTGTTATATAGGCAAGGGTAGTGCCCAACGAAGCCTTTACGCAGTAAACGATCAAATGTGGCGCTCAACACTATCCGTGCACGTCAACACTGTAGTGTATTTCCGTCATTAGTTACAACCTCTGTGCTAACCAATTAATATTTTTTAACAACGGTACTATGTGCAATAAACGAGAGCAGATTAACATTCATGATTAACATCAAATTTAATTTTTAATTATTTATACCGATCATCTAGAAAGGGGTACTTGCAGAGTAAAGACCAATAACGGTATGCTTACTACTTTGTTTATATACTCTTGCTGAGAAAATAGTAATGGTCTGATCATAGTGTGACTCATCCACAACTTGTTCATCATTGCTTTAGTAGTAGAGTGTTGCTTAGTGTTCTGATTACAAGCCAATCCCCTTGAGCCCTTTTCGACCAATCTTAGCAATAAGTCATTGGTGGTAACTCTGAGTGACTTTCATAACCTCATACCAATGAGGATTTTCTTACATATTTCTTGATCTCTCTCCTTATGGTCATTCCAATGAGACTGTGCAGAGAAGAAGAGAAAACCCTAGGAAGTGAGAATATGCTAGTAATCGCATGTACTCTTTATCGAGATAAAGTAAGGTTGGGAGGAGAAAGTTGTTGAAGACGTCCAGTACCACATAAAGTCAATGAGAGAGCAAACATTGAAGTTAATGAAGAACTATAAGTTCATTGACTATATTATATATTTCCACGGATCGGACGAGAAATTGGACAACACACTCTCATTCATTAAGGTTGTTGACCAAACAAAAAGAGTGGTTAGTAACCAACAATAAGTTTACCCTAACAGTGAGTCTCTGATTATCCCATTTCAAGAAACAAACTAAGAAAGGATCAAAGTACAATTGAGAACATATAACTTTGCTTTGTAACACAAGGGTTGTTTGAATTCTCCGTTGGAGTAAGAGGAAGAAGTGAGAAACAGACACGTTTTGTGGGTAACATGCAAGACACTACGAAAAAGATTTCACAAGTGGAAAGACACTGCGACAGACTACATTGCATCATTTAAAAATCATATGAGAATGAGAACACTTAGCATTGTCAAGAGACAATCCATATAAAAATCAGAATGGTGAAACAATCAACTCAACCACATAATTTGATACAGTCGAGCAAAGCAAAGATATAATAAAAAAACAGTTGTAATTGTCATTCACATAAGTACAGTTCAATCATTTTCGGTCAGTGGGTCGGTTTTCAGAAACCTCAACCAGATTGCTCTCAAGGATGCTTTCTAGTACCAATATATCGGTGGAGTCGATTTCAGGCAATAATATTTGTCAATCTTCGTGGTTCTCACTGAATTTGCAGAAGATAACATCCAAGATCTGAGGATCTACGTCTAGAAGAGGAAATAAACTCATAAACACTTTGACTATGTTTGGGTTACTGCAGCCCGGTATGTTAAGGAGAGGGCACAGGTGCTTCAAGGGGGTGCAAAGATGATTCATAACTTTGACCCTAAGCAGTACTCAGGCTACCCTAGACCTCCAGTCCTTTTTTACCTCATCGACGGTTCTTACTAGGGTGAATTAGTTGACCTGGCAAAAAGATCCATCTCACCAGCAGAGATTGACTATGAGGCAATGACAAAGTTTTTTCAGTTCCGACATCTAAGACGAGGGATTTTTTTCAGATCATATCTCTCTACTTCGTGAGAGAAGTCATGCGCTATGCTTGATTTTTGAATCTTTGGCATTGGAGAAACCTATTCGGAACTTATGGGTTTCATGTGACTTTATATTACTGTACCACAATCTTAAAAAATTATTAGACGTGACCTGATTCACAACGTTCGAGGGTAAATGAAAGATTAATGTTAATACTTTAGAGGGATGAATGAGGACTATTGACTAGTGTTGACCATGTCTATTCATTTGTGTTTTCTGAGGCTATTATGAGTTATCACTTTCCTTCATTCATCTTGTCTTCGCCTAGAGTCAGGTAGTCTTGATTTGTTCTCTTTGACATTGCTTGATGTTGCATTCTCCGTTGATCTTGTCATTCTCAAACTCCTAAATTGGCAAACTTGATATATGAATGACATATTTAAAGTTCATAATTTACTATTTCATGATCATTGTTGTTCTGAATCATATTCAAAGATTCCTAAGACCGAGGATCAGCGTAAACCGCAATTGAAGGGTTTCGCTTGAAGCCGGACGTACGCAACAGGAAGGGATTTGCATTAATTAATTTATTTATTTACAACAAAAATCATTAAAATTATGCGTGATAGCCTGTTGGTTTTCCTGATCGCTTGAAGTGGCTTGACTGAAAAACGTACGGTGAAAATGGTGCAGTTGTTAGGGACATGTAAAATTTTCGTGTCTGGAACGAGTCTGGTTAACATTTATTTTTTAGCTTTGATTATAATATGAGAACTGTTGACAATATCTTAACCCTCAGATGAACCTTACTATCCTCAGTGTTGGGGATCACAGTTGCTAACTGTGTTTAATCTCCCCATGTGTAAGGTATTATCCTTAACTAGAGAAAAAGATTGACACTAATTGGTGGAGAGGATCAGAGTTTATCATGATTTGTCTTATGAACCCTTGACGCCATCGAGAAATTGAGAAAGAAGAGAGCAAGTCAGAAGCAGAGAAGTTCTTTCATCAAGGAGGATAGTCACAGATGCATTGAATGAGTTTTATAAATTCACCACTAAAGAAATACTCCCTTATTAATATGAGCAGTGTTGGACTTATCATTCAGGCATTTTGACTATCTATTTAGTATTAATATACTTCTTTGAAGAAAATATTTACGATGTTCGTTCTTGTGTCAAGAAGAGAGGTTGCAATGATGGTGAGACCTTCCACTGGTTGTGAGAAATTGTCATTCAATTTATCTATGATGAGAAAGCAGAATTAACCAGACAAGAGAAGCGAGTGGAATGGGGCCTAATGCCGCTGATTTATGATAAAGTACCTATTTCTCCTTTTCCTGTCAGTTATTGTGATGAAAGTAATTGGTTACCGATTATGAACATGACACTAAAGTGAGATAAATGAATGAACTTTCATTAGAACAGAAGAAATTTCGGCAGAGGAATTAAAACAACGGAGATTATACTTTGAGATAAGTTTTGTCCGATTAAGGAGAAGGTTGAGTGTCTCTTGAGGTCACTGAATACTCTAAGTAAGAAAAAAATATTATCATATGATGCCGTAAAGTTTGAGATGGTTGAAAGTGGGAGAGAACAAGGGCGATTCTATATTCTGACATTTCACTTCATCGAGTTGGACACATATGACATGAGGATGTATGTTCCCAAGGAGAGAAGTGTTGATGCCACTTATGAGAGATGTTGGGGATTCGTTGAGGAAATTGTGGTGAAAGATCAAGAGAGGCTCGAAAGGAAAGGAAATGTTTCACTTGATCACCTCAGTTTGCTGTCTTTGAGAGATTCTCAACTCCTCCTTTTCCTGATACCAGTTTGCAAGGGAACAACTGATATGTTGTGGTTGAATTTGCTTTGAAAGTGAGAAGAGATCAGAGATATTGATGAATCTACATTACTTACCTCCAAGGGAGAGGTCTTGGTTGGGACTAGGAAAAAGACATGAAAGGTTGAGCGAAGAGAACAAAAAATTATTGAGTTCTCTTAACTCTCCAAGGAAGAAATAAGTGTTCCTCTATGAGATTGTGAAGTATGAAGCAGTGAAAAAAAAGGATGATAGCACAATCAGAAAACTTCTCCCATAGGATCCCTTGAGGCCGAAGGCCCTGGAGCAAGGCCAGCGAACGAAGTAGGCGCAAATTCTTTTATTCATCCCTTCATTTGAATTTCTATGCGTCGGTATGGACAATCGGCAGGGAAGGCCGAACGGTTTTTTTGAAACTGTGAATCCAAAGGATCTTTTTTTTTTTAATGGTGATTCTGATCTTGAAAAACAAACCCCACCTATATGTTATCATATGTCGATTCATTGAACTTGACGAATATGATGTCAAAATTTATGTGCCACAAGAGAGGTTTGAAGGTTGCGAACATGATAGATGTTGGGAACGAGCAACCAACATTGCACTAGAAGAGAGGAAAAAACTTGAATAAGAAAACAAAAGTTTCACTAGGAGTACTCTGTGTTGCCGTGTGTTCGTTGAACGCGGGTTCCACGTTCAGTTTTTGAACCGTTGAACGCGAGTTCAAAGAACGTGGGTGCATGCTCTGAACGCGAACGCGGAGAGCGCCACCCACGCCCGGGAGGCCCGTCGGGGACGCTAGGGAGCGACGGCGGTGCTTGGGGGGGTTGTGGGCAGTGTGGGGAGTGGTGGCAGTGCTTGGGGGTGCTGTGGGCCAATCCCCCCCAAGCAAAACGGGCAAAAAAAAAAAAAAAAAAAAAAAAAGTGTGTGTGGTGAATTTGTGTCTGTGCGTGTGAATTTGTGTGTCTGTGTGTGTGTGTGAGTGTGTGTGTGTGTGTGTGAAAGGTCCTTTTTTTTTCCGGGGGGGTGGGGGAATCCCCTTCACACGGCTCAGACGGCCCATCATATGTTTTGTCTTTTGTGCATGTGGTGAGTAGAGGCCCTTAGGGCCACTGCACGTATTCCTAAGAAAATAAAAACGAAAAAAAATCTTGTTTTTTTTTTTTTTAATTTTTTTTTTCTCATTTTTTTTTTTCTCGTTTTTCTTTTTTTCTTATTTTTCTTTTCTTAGGAATAAGTGCAGTGGCCCTAAGGGCGTCTACTCACCACATGCACAAAAGACAAAACATATGGCGGCGTATTATTCCATGTTCTGCAGAAGATTCATTCTTGTTTTGCACATTTGGTGAGTAGTGCAGCCAAACCCTGAGAATCACGTGCATAGACCAACACGGCCTAGCTACGTGAGCAACCCATAACTGCTGAAACACAGACCTGAATTCGAATTTTTAGTATATATCCGGCCAGCTCATGCTCTACTTCATGTTCACTGCCTGCCTTGATTGTGGTGGGGGGGTCTGCGCTACATGGCTGCGATGACCCTTCAGATAGCCTGCATGGGTCGTCTGAGCCGTGTTAGGGGGATTCCCCC